>CAOLHI010003950.1:0-143164 GCA_948474755.1 Ctenosaura bakeri | reverse complement strand
AGCCTCTGCCTGGCTAGCTAAAGACAGCTTGTAGGCTGGTTTCTCAGCACTGTAAACCCTCTGCCATGTGCCTCCATACATCCAAAGAAGGAAATGGACGAGAAAGAGGAAATATAGGGCCGTTAAGTTGACCCAGAGCCTTTCACTGATCTGGCTTGTATCCTAAGTGCCTTTTCTCCCCATCATGCTTGGCTCCCAAAGAAACACACACACACACATTTTGATAGTTAAGATTTTTCCATTTTTACAAGGGTCCTTTGCCCCTAAAACTAGCAAATGTGGAGGACCAACTATATTGCATTTCTATTCTGCCTTCCTTCTAGTAAGATCTCCCCAAGGCAGACATGGTTTTCTTTCTCTCCACTTTATCCTTACATCAACCCTGTGAGGTAAGTCAGGCTGAGAGGGGATATGACTGGCACACAGTGAGTTTCATGGCTCAGTGGGGACTTCTGTATGGATTTTCCAAGTCCCAGGCCAATAGTTTCACCATACTGTAGTATTAGCTGGATTGGCATGTCTGCTCAGCATTGATTTCCAGGGTGGGAATAATCTGACTGAAGCTCCCAGCATCCATGAACAATTGACTGTGCCAACTAAAGCTGCCAGGACTTTTGGTCCAACAGCATCTGCACGATGGCATCATTCTCACTTTGCTCTAATCTCTTTAAAAGAGAACTCTCAAAAAGAGGAATGAAAGAGTGAATTGTCCCCTATTTTCCGATCTGTGTTACAGGCAGAGCCAGAGTGTAACCCTCATGCTAGGAATTGCAAAAATAGGGATCAGCAAGTAGATGCTATTGTCAGATTCATAACAATGAGATTAAAAATTAAAAAAAAACATGTATCTGACAGAGTAAGCATTTGGTGGTAAATGCTGACTGAGGGGTGGAGGATGCTGTTGAGCTAAGGAAGTTACACAGAAGGCTCTTTCTGGGTTTAGGCTGGGACTGAATTAGCAATCAGTAGTCCAGTTGGCGTGGGGGGGACATGTCCAGATGGACTTCTGCCTCCTAAAATATTTTACTGCTCGAGACAGAACAGCAAATGCCCTGTAGCTGCTGAACTAAGTTCCATAATACCTCAAACCAGTCATCTTACTTTGGCACATGTAGCAGAGAATCCCACATCCAAAGCTGCCTTGCACCAAGTCAGAGAACTGTTCCATATAACCCACTCTTGTTAATAAGGCAGAGGCTCTTTCTATGTTCAGACATGATTTCTTTCCTGCCCTTTCTGGAGAGGCAAAAGCTTTGGTGCGCTCTGACTACAGATCTTCTCCATTCCTACCGGAATTACAATAAAAACTGCATCAAGTATTTGGGATACTGTTTTGCCTGCCAGTGGGGGAACAGTGCAGAAATTAGACATCACAATACACTTCACACAGTTGCTAAGGGGAATGTGAGGCTGTTCACCTCAGTCTAATTTTTGTGTGCCTTGACTACAGTAGAAGGGAGACTGTCAACTAATTAATCCATTGACCAGATATATACTGAGGTCTACAGGGGAATACCAATCTTTTTGATGGTCATCTTCTCTTTTTGCATTTTCCCCTCCAAATTCCTCCTGTTTGTTTATTGTTCAACATTAGACAAGAAGGCAATGTGCAAGACCATTTATACCATGTTGTGGCGACTATGAATTTTATGTGGTTTTCTCAGTCAAGGAATACTCAGTGTTACCTCCAGAGAAAAGTCAGACTTCATGCAACCTCCAGACTGTGACAATCAGTTCGAGCGGAAGCTATATGGTGAACTCAATAACAGTATACCAAGTTCTGGAGAGATTAGTGAATAATAATCTGTCAGATATGAGTAAAAGCTTATGCATCCCACAGACCTGGGGCCCTTTTACACTGTGCAATCATAGCACTATGATTTCAGGTTAACTGCCATGGCAACATCCTATAGAAGCTTGCAATTTGATGAGGCACTAGAAGTCTCTGGTTGAGAATTCTAAGTTGAAAGCATAATGAGTTAAATTGCCTCATCTGACAATCATATCCCCATCACTGGATATATGGGGAGCCCTTAGGCTGAGATTGATCTCCCTCAAAGCAACACCAATGGAAGATGACCTCCAAAAGTTTATATAGTGTAGAACCAAGAAAAGAAAAACAAAGTATGCAAACACGACACACTTCTCCCCAAGAGCTATGAGAACTGTACAAGCAGGTTAGTGACAGAGAAGAATTCACTCTCCTAATCTGTTGTACCTTCTTATCTCCTCCTAGACTCAAACTTCAGAGCAAATGCAAAAAATAAAAGAAAAAATAAAAGAATTTTTTAAAAAAATCCAACAAGGTCATTAATAAAAGTTAACTCTTTCACAACACTGGATAGCTGTTAATGTTTGCCCATGATGACAGTATGGGCTCCAAAACCCATCTGCCAACTCAGTACAGTTGTGTGCATTGGCTGCCAAAAAACGAACCTGGCCAATTGAACAGGCTTCTTTTTCCTGGTCCTTAAAGTCCAGGAATGTGTTTGCTTGAGAGAAAGGTTTGTTTGCTATGATAGCTTGAGTCAAAGGGTCCTACTAAAAGCGCCCGTGAAGATTCCTGCTGAATGTCATTGTATACCGGTAACTTTCTGATGGTGGGATCGTTTTCTCAACTGCTCCTAAAAAGCAATACACTTCCTGTCAGGTTCTTACACTTTCTAGCAGGCATACTTCTCCATTTGTGTGTCTTCCATGTGTGTATGAGTAATTAACAGCAACAGATTTTTAGTGAAGTGCAAAAATAAGTGAAGGCATTACAAATCATTCAGCTGTAAAAGGATTATCTTTTCATGTATTTGTTTTCACATATCAACAAGGCAATATAAAGGCTACCATTCTTTCAGGTGACACATCCTGGTGACTAGGGCCAAGAAATCAGCTAAAAAAATGTGGGTGAAAGGCAAGAAAGATATATGAATAGGTTAGGGAATGGAAGACAAGAGCCACTTTCTAAGCTTCAAAAGAGTATGTCAGTAGATTGGGTTTTAAAACAGAGGCACAGTGTTTTCTCCCCACACTACCTTAATTCCTGGAGTATTTTTCTTAATTTTTTTTTGTATCCCTCTTCTAAATATGAACTGTGCTAAGATCTGTGACAATATACTTGACTCAAGTTGTAATTTCAGTTTAGCATAACTGTACAGTACACAAAACACAGCAAATTTTCTTCAAAAAGACTGCAGCTCCCCATCCCCCTGCAACAAACCCAAGTCAAAAGTAAAAAGCCAGTGTGCCTATAAAGGGACTGCACAGTCTATATTTACCTTGGTGTCTGGGAGTATTGGCGCAAAGACCGGCACAGATGTTATCTTGCCATAGAGGTTGCAAGTAACAGGCCTCCAGGTCACACCATAAGCTGTACTGTAACATAACCTCCATCTGTCAATGTAGGATGTTCAGAAAGTTTCTCATTCACTTTGTCTGCTCAGGCCAGGTCCTGCTGTTCTTCACATTTTGCTGTTCTTCACATTTTGCTGTTCTTCACATTTTGAATGATTCCTTCTGAGGAGCTTGCAGTTCTTTAATTTGTTGTTATTTGTCATCAAGTCAGCTCTGACTTACAGCGACCCTATCCTAGGTTTTCCTTGGTAAGAACTTCTTCTAAGGCTGAGAGAGTGTGACTGGCCTAAGGTCACTCAGTATGTTTTCACAGCTGAGTGGGAATTTGAATCCTGGCCTTCCAGGGTGCTAGTCCAACACTCAAACCACTAGTCCACATTGAATTTTAAATCATTTGCCTGGCAAGATATATGGGGAACTGAGAAACTTTCTCAGCTCACATCCAGACACCCTGAGCTATCTCAATCCACATCCCTGTACTGGCTGAAAAAAAATCCACCCTGGAGAGAAGTCTTGTCTCAGTGTCAATCAGTAGCTTTTTGTCCTCTTTTCAGTAACCTAAATAAAGATAATGTGGATATGTGCTCCAGACGAGACAGCCATTGCTAGAGTAATCCAAATGGATTTACAATCCACATCCCAAAGCTCTCCTTTCCCGTTTAAGGGGATTAGCTCACCTCTAGACAATCATTCACAATCAGTTTGAAGGACATGAATAAGTTCCACCCTACAGCCTTCCTCCATTTACCCATTATTAACTTGAAAAGCATGGTTCATCTTTACCCCCTCCTGGTCAATTGCCCACTCTTTTTAACTTTCCTGGTAGGCGATCCATTTCAAAAACAGATTAAAGTAGAACTCTGTGATCAAAGTCACAGCAGCCCTGTTGGTCCTTCAAAGGAGAAGTTACAGAGTAAATGAGGCAGTACCTTTGATAGGATGCAGTTGGGACAGAAATGGGCTGATATCAAGGTTACAATGTACCTTATGTACCTTCTATAAGGAACTTATCTACAAAAGAGAGAGCTTTCTTTGCACGTTACTCTGATGTGGGAATCCTTTCTGCTGAATGTATGCTTAATAACAACATTACGTTCTTTTCAGTGCCAGATCAAAATTTGCTTACTTTCATGTGAATATTGGTCAACATATTTTAAAACTCTTGGTTTTATTATTTATTTTTAGTTTAGCTTTTAAACCTTCTCAAATGTTTTATGTCCCCCAATATGAAAAGGTATTTAGAGTTCTCAGCCAGATAGCTGTATTGCCTCATCAAACAACAAACCTCATGATTCCATAGGATGCAGCCATGGCAGCCAAAGTGGAATTGTGGTGCTATAAATGTGCTTTGTGAAAAGGCACCAGCTCTTGGTAACTCAGGGTGATGGCTTCCTTTGTTGAATGAATCCACCTGTAATGCAGTTTTCCTCTTTTTCCTACTGCCTTCCAACTTGTTTGTGGTTGATATGTGCCTTCCAGTCATTTCTGACTTATGGTGACCCTAAGGCAAACCTATCATGGGGTTTTCTAGGCATTATTTTTTCAGGGGGGTTGCCTTGCCTTCCTCTGAGGCTGAGAGAATGAAACTTGCCCAAGGTTACATTGTAGGTTTCCATGGCTGACTCGGGATTCAAACTCTGGTTTCCAGAGTTGTAGTCCAGTGATCAAATCACTATGCCACACCAGCTCACAACTTAACAAGCATTGTTATCTTTTCCAGTAAATGATGTCATTTTATGATGCGTCCAAGTGCAATAGCCCTAGTTTAGTCATTTTGGCTTCTAGGGAAATTTCAGACTTGATTTGCTCTCAGACCCCTTTAGTTATCTTTTCAGTGGTCCAAGGTATCCATAGAGTTCTCCTCCAGCACCATATTTCAAATGAGTTGATTTCTTTCCTGTCAGCTTTCAAGAGTTAAAAAAGCATGAAAGCCCTACCTGATTGTAGTGGTAATGTCTGCAGCAACTTTAAAAACAAAATGAGGCAACTCTTCTAGTTGGCAGCTCTGTGTAGTGTAACAGTAAAGTCTCACTGCTTCATTCATAGTTTGAGCATCATTATTTTAACATTTGATACGCCTCCTTTTAGATCTAGTCCACTCTGTTTAGTGTATTGAAGATGCCCTGGTGTTTGTACGAGTAGACAGTATTAGCTGCTACTTGGTCACATTGCTTTCAGATAGAGTTCATAATCCTGAAAGATATTGAGGGTTTTTTCCCCCCTTTGACAATCATTATTTCACTTGGCAATTGTTTTTGAAAAGTGGGCAAATCCTACACCCAGTTTTCGCATGTCTGTGCTGTACCACTTCAGAGTGCATACCTGACCACACCATCAAATAAATGCTTTTCTATAGAAAAAGATTCCAACCAAATAGAATGCTATCTGTAAAAAATGAGGCTAGATGTGTTTACCCAATCTTTAATTTCTGTGTTAAGAGGTGTGTGTGTTGAGGTGGGGAGAGAGAAGCCCTTTTTGCTATTTGAGGTGGTTCACTGCTAACATGGATTTACCACATCAATGAGAACAACATCCTAGAAAGGGAAGAAATGTTTGTTTCTTGTCAAAATCCACCTTCTCTTGGTTATTATCCTTGCTTTCTTCATCCTACAGGTGTTCATCAGGTAGGACAAAAATGGAGCATTGTTTTCAACCTTTCTATTTATCAAGAAGAGGAGCTGCAGCTGGCTGAGTTAAGACTTCATCTGCCCAGTTCTGGGAGAAACTCTTCTTTCAACAATAACCCAGTGTTAGTAGATCTGTATCACCAACAGGAAATAACTTGCCCAAGTGGTCAAAACTGCCTCCATGTTAACCACTTAGGTTCCTTTGGGGTGTCCCCATCAGCACTTTCAAATTGGATAGTTCTGGAAGTCACAGATCAGCTCCTGAAGTGGTTTACCAACAGCAGTTCTGCAAAGGATCCTTTTCAGGAAGTTCTAAATCAAACACAGCAACATACCAAAAATTTCCTGAAGAGAGCACCCAGTAGATGTGGATCTGTAGACAGAAGAGCCACCTTGGTGCTTTTCTTAAGACTTTCCAAAGGAGAGAAAGAATTAAGCAGCTCAACCTTACTCCAGACAGTGAAGGGCTCCAGATTCTTTCTGCAGGGGACACCAAAAGAGACAGAATCTCTCTGGAGCACCAAGAGGCATAGACGCCACAAGAATTCCAAAGATTCATCTTTACAGAGCTTGGAAGAGCTGGAATTCAAAAACCTGTGCCGAAGAGTGGACTTCCTTATTAGTTTTGAAGAGATAGGCTGGGGTTCCTGGGTTATATATCCCAAGCAATACAATGCTTTCCGCTGTGAGGGAGCATGTCCTGTCCCATTGAAAGAGGAATTCCAGCCTACAAACAATGCTTACATGCAGGTAAGATTATCAAAAGAAACATCTAGAGATTTTAGAACAAGCTGAAGTCAGTAGTAAATTTTCTGCTTGTTCAGAAGTGGTGTGTATATAATTCCTGGATGATCTTGTACCCAGTCACCTTCATGGGGCCAAACAAATGTTCTTTATGTGGGCACTTGGTAAAGAGAACAACACCTGTCATCCATGTGGTAAAGACAGGCTCCCTGTGAATTCTAGGAAAGGCCAGGTACCCAACCCACTACAACACAGTGGGCACACCAGAAGATTCCTTACTGACATATTTTTATTCCCATCAACCCTAGATTAGACTTGTTCTTTTTCTTTCTGTATTGGAATAACCCACAGCACTTCAGGACCATTAAGAATTTCATTGTAACCAAATACCTCAAAGAGAATAGCCTTCGGATATACTAAACGTACATTAATACGTATATTCTCCGTACAATTATGATTGATGATGACGATATTTTAAAAATCCTTATGTGAGTGCAGCTGTATTTTATTTTAATAAGTTACTGAAGATGAAATTGCACAGTGAAATTGACATGTTCCCTGTTGTGTTGTTCCTCACATATCATTATTATTATTATCACAACTTGGGCTCAGATTAAAAGAGATACAGATAAAAGCACATGTTATAAGATTAAAAGAGATACAGATAAAACACATGTTATAAAATCATATAAAAAGTTAAAATAAGAATTAAGAACAATTTGAGATTTCCATTGGAAAAAATAGTACAGGATTAAAAGTTCTTTCCAAATCAATTCCTGAAAGCCAACTGATTTTTTTTTAAAGTCTTCACCTGCGAATGAAAAGGCAACAGAGAGGAAGCCAGTCTAGCTGTCATAGAAAGGGAGTTCCAGAGCCTAGGACCAGCCATTAAGAGAAGGGCCTGTGGTGGTAGAAGAAAGGCCTGCCTTGAAGATCTCAAAGTTCAGGCAGGCTTTTGTGAGAAAATATAATCTTTCAAGTAGGCTGAAACTGAGCTGGTCATGACTAACTCTTTAGATACTGCACAGAAGCAGACTGGTGGCAAGAAGAACTTTTGCATGCTTCTTGTTATCAGTTCCGTTCAACTGTCTGGTTGTTGCCCTTTGGGCGGACCAAACTTCCAAACACTCATGGTCTCCTGAACTTCAAGGCTAGGACTGAATTCAAGAGTACATCCAAACTGTAAACCTGTGTTTTCAAGGGCAGTGTTACTCCATTCAGCACAGGCTGGTTTCCTATGATTGATCTTCCATTTGATTGGCCAGGACTACTTTTTCTTGTGTGACTTAAATTTCAATTTGTTTGCCCTTGTCCAAACCTTTTCTTAACAAAAGGCACTTGTTTAGAAAAGTCTGGACAACTTCCAACAATTTCAGGTATATGTTAAATAAGATGGGTGATGAAACTGAATCTAGATGAACCTCCAGAGTCATAAAACAGGAATCCTCCAGGACCCCACAAGACAGAATGTAAAGCAATATGTCCAGGTCTCATCCCAGAAGGTTACCATCATGGTTGATGGTATCACAAACTGCTGAAAAATCAGCAAAACTAACAGAGATATACTCCCTCATCTGTTTCCCAGCACAGGTCAAGCACAAAAGTAATCAAAGTTGTTTCCATGCCATTCAAGCCTGAAACCAAATAGCCAAATACAAATAGATTCAGATTATCCATACTTAGATTTCATATACTTTCCTTGCCATGTCTCATATCCTACTGTTAATATTCTAGTTGAAAACCATTGTTCAGACATATTATCATACTGTAATTCCATCAGCCTTAGAGTTCTTTTCTCCCCTCCTCCTGAAATCTTTCTTACCGCCTCTAAGAGTGCTGAACAGTGCTAACATGTTCTTTTCAGGCAAGGCAGGAATCCTTGATAGTAACTCTCTTTTTTGTGCTGCAACATTTTCTGATGCGTCTATTCCTTCTCTCCTCAATCTGTAAGGGTCACATTTCTTTATAAATGGAAGACTGATTTTTGGTAACATTTTTAAAATGAAATTCAAGCACATATGAAAACATTTGAGAGACCATATATATTGTAACAACTGAGGACCCAGTATATAGTCTGAGATTACAGGATGTGGCATTCCTGAAGCTCTGAGGCTGTGAATCTAGAGCCAGAGAAGACCCCATGAAATACCATAGCAGGTACCTAATAAAATCTATGTATATTTTTATCTCTAAGGGATAAAAAATTATGAAAGAATGGCTGTTATGTTCCTGATAAGGGAAGCAGAAAGAAAGGGAAAAACAAACTGAATTGTGATCTCTTTGCTCAGGTAAAGGATTAGGGATTAACTTCCTCCTAAAATAAGACCTTAGTGTTTTGGTGCTGGCTCAGATTCTAAGAAAATAAAGAAAAAATATTAGCTATAGGTTATTGATATTATTCCTTCAGTTGTTGGAAAAACATGACTGGCCTATTGCTTAATTAAGTACAGTCTCTCACAACAGCAGAAGACAATAACTTATCCAACAAGAATCTTGTGAAAATTAAGATGGCATGTCCTCTGATCACCTTAAATGTTGTATGAATGTGATGTGAATCCAATTGCTTACCCATTTTTTTCTATAATCCTGTTCTTTGTTAAGAAGAAATATGATAGGAACAGGTTGCTTACCTGTAACTGTGGTTCTTCGAGTGGTCATCTGTGCCATCATACACTAGGAGCTTTTGCGCATGCGCGGGAGCGTTTGGAAGATTCTAGTAGCTTTTGCTGCTTGGTGGGGCCCCTCCCCCATGCCGGTACTTCGCATGCTCCTCCCGCCGAGCAGCGGCCACTCCCCAGTTTGTAGTCCGCCGTAGTAACACAGGGACCTGAAAGAGAGGGGAAGGTAGGGCGGGTGTGTATGATGGCACAGATGACCACTCGAAGAACCACAGTTACAGGTAAGCAACCTGTTCTTCTTCTTCGTGGTCTCTGTGCCTTCATACACTAGGAGACTGTGTAGCTTACCGGTTGGATGGCGGGTCAGGTCCTACAGAACGGAAGCCAGAACCTCACGTCCGAACCGAGCGTCTCTGCGCGACCGGCAGTCCAGCCTGTAGTGGCGCACGAAGGTCAACGGTTGAGACCAGGTCGCCACACGGCAGAGTTCATGGAGATCAACACCTCTCAGGAGGGCCGCAGATGTGGCCATGGCCCGGGTAGAGTGGGCTCGAAGGAGGGTTGGCAGAGGCTTCCTGGCAAGCTCATACGCTAGCTCAATAGTCTGTGCCACCCACTTGAAGAATCACTGGGTGGATACTTTGTGGCCCTTTTGTTGGCCGCCATAGCAGACGAACAGGTGCGGCGATTGTCTGAAAGGCGCAGTCCTGTCCCTATAGAACGCTAGAGCCCGACACATGTCCAGGGAGTGAAGGGACCGCTCCAGTGGTGTCGTCGGGTTTGGGAAGAACATAGGCAGGATGATGTCCTGGCTGAGATGGAGGCTGGACACGACCTTAGGTAGAAAGGAAATGTCCGGTCGGAGAACGACCTTGTCTCTGTGGAAGACGAGGTAGGGCTCGTCAATCCTCAGGACTGTCGGCTCTCCGGCCCGTCTGGCAGAGGTGATAGCCACCAGGAAGGCAGACTTCACTGTAAGGAGTCTGTCGTCAGCAGTCGCCATGGGCTCGAAGGGTGGTCTCGTCAGTTGCGACAGCACTAGGGATAAAGACCACGGCGGTAGCGGCGGCGATACCGGTGGGTATAGATGCTGGAGGCCCTTCAGGAACTGTTTAACGGTACCGTCTCGGAAGAACGATGCCAACGGGGACCGTGGTGGTTGGTATGCCACGATAGCAGCGAGGTAGACTTTTAGGGACGGGAAGGCTAGACCCTGCTGCCAGAGATGAAGAAGGAAGTGGAGCACAGTAGGCATGTTGGCTGGCGATACCGGTTCCCCCCTTTCGCCAGCAAAGGCTACGAAGCGGCGCCACTTGTAATGGTAGTTGCGGCGCGTCGATTCCTTTCTAGCAGCCGTCAATACGTTACCGATGATAGGGTCGGCTACGGTGATATCCTCCAGGCATGGAGGGCCAAGAGCGGCAGGTCTGGGTGGAGTACGCGGCCGCCGGAGTGGGACAGCAGGTCCGGCATCGACGGTAGCCTCAGGAGGCGGTCGCGGGCGGTGTCGAGCAGGGGCGCGAACCAGTGTTGCCTTGGCCAGTACGGGGCTACGAGAACGACGTCCGCTCGGTCGGCGAGGATCTTGGAGATCACGCGACTGAGAAGGGGGAACGGGGGGAACACGTAGAGGAGCCCCTCGTTCCATCGAAATTGGAAAGCGTCCCCGATGGAGTTCCGGTCTTGGCTGGCTCTCGAGCAGAAGCGGCGGCATTTCGCATTTGTGCCGGTCGCAAAGAGGTCGACGGTGGGTTCGCCCCAACGGTCCCGTATCATCTGGAACGCTCTGTCGGAGAGGGACCATTCGTGATGAGAGGATGTGTCTCTGCTGAGTGCGTCCGCTGTGGTGTTCTCCTGCCCGGCCAGGTGAACCGCCACTGGGTGGATTCCTAGCGGGACGCACCAGTTCCAGAGGTCCAGGGCGATATCTAGGAGGGTGGTCGAGTGAGTACCACCCTGCCTGTTGATGTAGCAGACCGCTGTCATGTTGTCCGTGAGGACGAGTACCGTCCGGTTCTCGACACGGTGGCGGAACGCTCTGAGGGCCTTGAATATGGCGAGCAGCTCGAGGGCGTTGATATGGAGGGCGGTCTCATCATCCATGCACTGTCCCTGGACTCTGAGTTCACCGGAGTGGGCTCCCCAGCCGTAGAGGGAGGCATCCGTCGTTACCGTGACGTTGGCGGTCTGTTGTCAGAAGGGCATCCCGGAGAGGAGGTGGTCGTAAGACTGCCACCATAGGAGAGATGGTCGGACCTCCGACAGTACTGTGAGGTGCATGCTTTGGTCGTCGCGAAGCGGGTTGAAGGTTCGGATGAACCAGTGTTGTAGCGGTCTGGCGCGGAGCCTGGAGAGGTACGTCACGGAGGTGGTGGAGGCCATGTAGCCGAGGAGTTGCTGGATCCTCTTGGCCGACATCATTGGTGTCCGGTAAGCTGCTAGCGCGGCCTGGCGTAGAGTCCGTGCGCGATCGGCCGGTAGGAAGGCCCTGGCCGATAGCGAGTCCAGGGTGGTGCCGATGAAGTCCAACACCCTTGTTGGCTCGAGGTGGGACTTCTTTGGGTTGACCCGGAGCCCCAGGCGAGTCAGGAGTGTCAAAGTCCGGTGAATGTCAGCGTAAAGTTTCTGTCTACAGGGCGCCACCAACAGCCAATCGTCCAAGTACGGGTAAACGGAGACGCCTTTCGTTCGCAGGTAAGATGCCACTGGGGCCATGCATTTGGTGAAGACCCTGGGCGCAGTGGAAAGGCCGAACGGTAGCACCTTGTACTGGTAGCAGGTGCCGTCGACCGCGAACCGTAGGTATCGTCTGTGTTGAGGACGAATGGCGATATGGAAGTAGGTGTCCTTGAGATCAATGGAGGCGAACCAGTCTCCTCGGGAGAGGAAGGGGAGGATCAAGGATAGCGTTACCATCTTGAACTTTCTGGGGCGGATGAAGTTGTTTACACCCCTGAGGTCCAGGATGGGCCGTAAGGTCCCGTCCGGTTTCGGTACGGTGAAGTACCGGGAGAAGAAGCCGGTGTTGGAGGCCGAGAACAGGAGTGTCTCAATTGCTCCCTTCTGGAGAAGGGACTGGATCTCTTCCAGCAGGGCCGGGCTGGCCGGGGTGGAAAGGTAGGTACCTCGCGGCAGAAT
This sequence comes from Ctenosaura bakeri, assembly GCA_948474755.1. NCBI lineage: Eukaryota > Metazoa > Chordata > Lepidosauria > Squamata > Iguanidae > Ctenosaura > Ctenosaura bakeri. Next base: position 130,692 of record CAOLHI010003950.1, on the reverse strand, counting down.
ATCGTGAAATTCGATGGCGTAGCCAAGACAGACGATGGAAAGCACCCAAGAGTCCGTGGTGACGTGGCGCCACTCGGCGAGGTGTCGGGCCAGGGCCGGCTGATCTCGAAGGACGGCTGGCAGGCTGAAAGATGGTAATGGTGGCGACCTGCGGAAACCCTCAAAACCGGGACTTCGCCTCTGAAGATAGTTTCTTCGAGGGCGGAGCCGGTCGCCGTCTGAAGGGTCTCCTGGCGGAGGAGGCAGTCGACGGTCAAGAATGGGTGGAGTGGGTGGACCTCTGCTGGTACAAGGCCACCGAGGACCGTCGCCATGATTAGCGAGATGCGGAGGATCGGCGGGACTGAGACGTCTTGGCCGTTAGTCGGGCCTTGATGATGGAGTCCATCGTCTCATCCGTGGCAGAGTTGAAGAGTCCCTGGCCATCAAAGGGAAGGTCCTCAATCCGCCTCTGGGTGTCCTCCTGCAGGCCGCAAGAGCGAAGTCACGCGTGTCGGCGGAGCGCGACCAAGCCAACCATCACCCTCGAAGCAACCTCCACGGCATGCTTCGAGGATAGAATTGGTTGGCTGGAGATCGCCACGGCCTTGTTGTAGAGCTGGGAGGCAGTGGCGCGGCTCTCCTCCGGGAGGCTGGTCAAGAGAGGGGCGAGCTTGTCCAGGATTTTACGCAGGTAGGCCGCGAGGCATGCCTGCGTGTTAGACACTCGGATGTTAAGGGAAGAGGCGGTGTAAAACCTCCTCCCGAAAGATCTAACTTTCGTCCCTCTCGGTCCGGCGGTGTGGTGTGGGCCCTGTTGCCTCCCTTGACCTGCGCGTACTCCACCACTATGGAGTTTGGTACCGGGTGGCTGAAGAGGAAGTCCGCCTTCTCCTTCTGCGTCCGGTACAGGTGCTCCAGGCAAGGAGGGATTGGCTGAGCTGACGCCGGTTTGTCCATGGCTGCTTGACGGCCTTAAGCAGCTTGGGCAAGAGCGGGAGCGGTGCAGCGGCCTGTTGGCGAGTCTCTACCAGCTCAAAAACCGGGTCCTCCTCCTCGGGTTCCGGCTGTGCCACCTTGAAGCCGAGGGTCGCCGCCATCCGGAGAAGCATGGCCGAGAAGTGCTGGACATCCTCAGGCGCTGTCTCAGGCGTTGGTTCACCAAAGACCAGCGGAGGTGACTCATGAGAAGCCGGAGTCAGGTCCTCTGACTCAGTTCCCGAGTCCGACTGAGGAGAGGATGATCGAGAACACTCGGGAGATTTCGCCGGGGAAACCTGTGGTGCAGGGCGCCGGGGAGAGCGATCAAGCGATACCGTAGGTGTTGCGGTCGGTACCGTAGCCGCAATGGTCTGAGTGGCCATGGCAACCAGGACCACGGCTAAGCGCACCTTCACAGCCACCAATGTCGTCACCATTGTGGCCACCGTCTGAGTGGCTATGGACTCAATGGGGCGGGTGACAGTAGATGTTACCCTCAGGGGTGGTGAGATCACTCGGTACCGCGTTGGTGGTTCTCTCTCCCTACGGTATCGAGGGGAAGGAGACCTGGTGCGTGAATGCTCGCGTCTCCGCTCGTGCCTGGAAGGTGACCGGGAGCGTCGATAGGGCACCCAATGCCGGACGTCGTAATGGTACTGATCTCTATTTGATGGCGAATAGGATCGGTACTCCGCCGGGTACTCCCTCCATTCAGGCTCCCACAGGGACCTGCTGACATAAGAGGCTGAGGTGTAGCGGGAGTCCTGTGAGCGGCGCTGGTGTGGGTCGTCGCACACCTCTTGGCGCCAAGGTGATGGTGGCCTGACTCTGCGCTCTGGGGAGCGAGAGTAACTTCTGTCCGAGGCAGATCGATGCCTGGACGAAGGCCGATGGTGTTCGGTCACCTCCTCTGCCCGAGCCACCGAGCTGTGGCGGGTAGGCTGGGGCTCCTCCTCCATCTGAACCGGCAGTTCAGGTGAGGGCAAGGTCTCCATGACCTGCTCCTCATCCAACAGCTCCAAGATCTCCTCCGGAAGGTCTTCCAGGAGCTGGGTAGGAGGCGGGGTTGGCGGGCGAGTCTCCTTAGGGGGAGAGCGCCGCTTCTCCTTCTCCTTCTTCTTCTTCTTTCATTCCTGCTCTTTTTCATTCTCCTGCCCGCTATCCAGGGCGGGACGCTTCCTTTGCGCCTTGGTCGGAGTCCTCGGCCCTTCGGAGGGCTTCTCTGCCGCGGGGGTTCCCTTCGCTGTCTTGGCCACCGAAGATAGTTTGGGAATCCGCGGAAGTGCAGCGATGGGCGTGCGCTGTGTCGGTACCGAGCCCGGTACCCGCCGATACCGTCAAGGTTGAAGACGGTCTCGATGCCTCGGCCATCTGTGCACGTGGCGGGTCCTCCTGCGCCCGGAGCGACTGTTCCCAACAAAAAGACTTAAGTCGGGGCGACCGGTTCCTCAGGGTTTGGGCGATAAATTCGCGACAAATTGGGCAAGACCGAGTGTTGTGGGTCTCACCCAAACAAAACAAACACTGGGAGTGTTTGTCGGCGAGAGCGACCTTCCGCCCGCAGGACGCGCACTTCTTAAAAAGAGCCGCCGACATAGAATGAAAAGAGATGAAAGGAAGAAGAAGGAGAGGAGAAAATATAGTAAAGTCACCAAGTCCTGTCCGAAATCCAAGCCAAGGTCAATAAACGAGCCGAAAATCCAAAAAAGCCAAGCAGAGCAGTCCAGCAGCAAGGAACAAGCTAAGAACCTTCTGTTCGCAACGGCGGACGAGAAAGAACTGGGGAGTGGCCGCTGCTCGGCGGGAGGAGCATGCGCAGTACCGGCATGGGGGAGGGGCCCCGCCAAGCAGCAAAAGCTACTAGAATCTTCCGAACGCTCCCGTACATGCACGAAAGCTCCTAGTGTATGAAGGCACAGAGACCACGAAGAAGAACCTTATTTCTCCACTGCATTCTTCTATGGCAATACGCTTATTGTCTACCAAAAATTGTACCAAATGCGGTACCTTCTCCAAAGTGGCAATGCTACTGCAGTTTCATACACATCTGTTTGCATTAGTTTCATAGTAGTTAATGCAGGAAATGATTAATTTGAAGACTCTCTGTTTGTATGGGCATGTGAAGGACTGCAAGAACAACAGCAAAAGAACTGGATCTTTGGAAGAAGAGATCCCTGGTGGCATTTTGTAACAATGCAAATGTATTGAAAAACCACAGGATATCTTTGCAAAAGAATGCCTCTGACCAATAACATCTTAAAAACCAAAAACTGGACACAACTACAAGCTTTTCTTTAAAAAGGTGTTTGGGTTCTTGGAAAGCTGGTTGCTATGAATGTCAAAGGAAGTACAGAAAAGGGAACCAAACACTAAGCAAAAGAAAATAGACACAATCTAATAATGGTATTGAAAAAATAATTGATATCAAATAGCTTTTGGTAAGCAATAAAATGCTGCGCACTCTTTCCTTCTTTGCTACAAATGCCAGACATAATACTGTATATCAGTTTATTGCCTCAAGCAGTGCTGTACAGTGAAGGAGACTTCTAGCTCATTTTTGCCAAAGCAAGTTCTTCAGCTTGAATTTGGGGAGGTAGTCATTTGTGTGGAAACAACTGTTTTGAGTCAACTTTGACATGCTAGTCACAGCTAAATGCTGCAGATACCAGTGGGAGAGTTCCAGGAATGTTCCGTATGAGTATTATGAAAATGAACACTTCTTGAACAGGAAAAAAAAAATAAGGAAGTCTCTTAGGCCTTTCTCAGCAGAAAGTTAGATAATCTTACAGGAAATAAGTATTAGACACTTCAATATTTTACTGATGTTTTATGCAGAAATATGGAATGGTCATATCTTTAGATCTCTGTCTCTCCTGCTCTGGTGTTGAACCATGGCATTGTCCAAATGTTGTGGAAGTAACTGGACTGAACTTACTAGGAACAGGAATTGATATATTTCAGCCACTTCTGTAATCTGGGTATTCAGATTTGTGCCAGCATTGTGTAGTGGTCTAGATGTTGGACAAGTAATCCCTGCTTGGTTGTGGAAACCCACTGGTTGAGTTTAGGGAAGTCACATTCTCTCAGCCTCAGAGCAAGACAATGACAGTGAATGAATCTTGTCTAGAAAACTCCTTGATAATATCACCTTAGGAAACAACTTGAAGGCAGACAACAACAACATTTGTGGAGAATGTTCATCTCTTCACCTTGAGATATCAACATAGGAATGTAGCAAAAGAGAAACAAGTGAGATTAACACTATGCTAAAAACATAATTCTGTCTCCCCTATGCAATTTTCTTTCAGTACTCTCATTCCTAACAGCTCACTAACTTAAGAACTTTGGCCTGAAATCTGTTGCTAATTCCAACTAGGGTAGACCCATTGAATCAACTGGTGGATCAACACATACATAAAACAGATTCAGTGGATCTGTTCTAACTGGGTTTTATAGGATTTAAGCCTCATCTTTTTTTAAAAAAAATACAGTATACCCATTCAAAGAGAGAACAGGGTCATCGTAAGAAATTAAATGTGAATGCAGGTAACAAATACAAGACCTAAAGGTCTGAACAAGCTTAGAAGTCTCACTTTACAAATTAGAATTCGTGTGCATGCAGAGTGCCCTGAAGAAAGGAAGAACAACAGACAAGACTAGAAAAATGCAGAGTCCAAAGTCTGCTGCCTCTATCTGCTGTTGTTGCTAATGCCTTGAGGCTAGGAGCACTTGTTAAGCACCACTGACACTCCTTGGGTGCACCCATGACAACAATGCATGCAGTTAGTATCTGTAGATGCAGTTAATATCTGTAAACAAGGAGAACTGGCTACAGCAAATTTTGCAACTGTGTCTATGTATTTATTCAACTAATCTTTAAAAGTATCAGAGCCTTACACTACAACTATTTTGAATGGTGATATTGGTTTGAAGATAAATTGCTGCTTTTAGAGGTTGCCCATCCAACTGTCTGTCTAACCATGGCACTTTTTTGGTAAATTTAAAGAGTTCAAAAAGCAGACTTTTCAAAAGTTAAGTCACTTTGACACACTTGTTTCAGTGACAAGGACACTTTAAGCATGACTGTATTTAGGTTTATGAGATTCTGTGGCAATTTTAAATAGACTATTGCCTATCATCAGTTAGTAATAGAATACTGATTGCTGGAAGCAGCAGACTCAGGTGGAACTTTGCTTAAGGTTTCACATTTCAATAGAATTCTCTTGCAATTGATTTACATTGTAGCTTTTAAAAAAGAAATTGGATTCTTATATCTTTTACCTGAAGTGTCTTGCTAACAGGGAGAGAAACTTTGGTTTTGATCAAGTGGAGACAGTGGACAGAACCAATGTGGGTTATGAGTTAGTATAAGTTTCATTTTTATACCCAAATTCAGTTGCCTTCATGATAGTGCTGCATCCTTCTTGCCTCCATATTCAGTTGTTTCCTGGCTTTGTCTCTTATAGGCAATATCAAGACATTGGGTTGTTCTGGCTGATAGAACTGCATCCCCCAATGGAACAGCTTCCTTTTATTGACTCAGTCTCCCTCCCTTCTGTAGACTTTTATGCACTCTCAAAACCAACCCTGGAAGGTTAGGAAACCTTCTAGAGCATATTTTCAGGCAATAGTGAGAGCGAAAAAAAGCCTTGCCATACTAGTGTATTTTTGCTTGTGCAATGTTGTATTTTTGCCATTCTTTCCTTATACATTGATTGATTGATTGCTCACTTCTCTGCTCCACAGTGGTACCAGATTGTATGACTGCAGTAACTGCCATGAGCCACAATCATAGTGTGAAGTGGAGGATAGCTCTGGGCAGTATTGGGTAGAAATAGGTGCTGATTTGCCTTTCCCTCAAAATAATTTCCCCTTAAAAGTTAACTAAATGGATTGTAATGTAAATGTAATTGTAGTGTAATCCTAAGTGACTGAGAAAATCTCCTTTAGGAACACAGAACCCATTCTCTGTTTTTCCTCCCTTTGAGGAAGATACATTTCTCTTCCAGAGTGTGCTGAAATATTATTACCCTGAACGAGTTCCTGCTGCCTGCTGCATCCCAGTGAGACTGAGCCCGCTAAGCCTGCTCTATTATGAAGAGGGTCAGGTTAGCCTAGGTCACCATGAAGATATGATAGTAGAAGAGTGTGGCTGCCGCTGAGGAGACTACAGAGTGTGGCGGAAACTTCTGTTCTGGCCCTTCCTAAACTGAGAAGATGAAAGAAGACTTGCCTCATGGACAAGACAGCTTGTGCACTTTTGATCTGTAATGAGCTGTCATTAAACTATGATGGTGAAACCAGCTTGGAGGAAAGGCTTTTCTTGTCTGCAAAGTTATGGGCTAAGGTATTTGTTTTCCAGTTATCACCGATCACTATTAAAAGTGAGAATGAAAGCGTGATAGATCTGGGTTTCAAGACTTTCTGCTGAGAAGGAGAAAATACTAGAACTAAAGTAGACTACAGAAAGATCTAGACTTCTCCGCTATGAGGTGGATGCATGGTCCTGTCCTTACCTAGTGATATCTGTCATGCTCTGGAAAACTGTTCAACACCAGTCAGCTGTCATTTGCATTTTCCAACATGTTTACATCTTTGTCACATAGGGAAACAAAAGTAGAATTTAAGAATACATCTCATTTCATGGTTCTCAGACAGTGAAATTAAAATTTATCAAATTGTTTAAAACAAGGAAAAATAGAAATAGCATTATTTCTCTGAGCTCCCAAATTTCAGCTTCAAAAGAAAGAAGGAATAGTAATTCTCAATGGGAAAGTAATATAACTGAGAAGAGAGTATTGCTTTAGGTATCATTACAATGGAAACTGCTAGTTTCATACATCAAGGTCATTCAATCCTTCTTCTTAAAATAGAATATTTAAATAATTTAGATTATGAAATAATTTTTTTAATTTAACTGTTTTATGGAAAGAAGTATATGATCTTGATTGATGGTGACTGAACAGAGTTGACAAATGGCCAGCTAATAGCCTGCATGGTATAATCAGTTCATTAAATCAGTTTTCTTGCAGGCCAGCAACTCTACCAAAATTGAATGAAAGCATAACCAAAAAGGTTACTTGAAAGAGTATGCATGAGAAAGGCATGTTTCCATATTGCAAGTGATAGAAACAGCTCACATATAGCATTATTGCTGTCCTTTTGTATGTTAGTATCAAGCATGTGCTCTGTAACTGTGAAGAACCAGACTATGAGGTGACATCAATTTTATTATCAAGGTTCCATGCATCTGTAAATATTAGTCAAGTTCCTGCATCAGTAGATGTACATGTATTATACACCTTGTAAACCCACCTTGTAAGTAGGACAGCCCTCCCATCCTAACATGTCCATTTTCATGTTGTCAGAAAGGAGAAGGATGAGTGAGAACTGGTGCTGCGACAGGAGGTCTTGTGAATTTTGCAGGTGTGTTTGCAACATGTCCAGCTACAAGAACATAGGTGGATATGCCACCACTCATTTCCCTGTTCTCTGACAACACAGAAATGGCTATGTTGGGCATGGGGATGCCTTTCTTACAAAGTGAGGTTTTAGGGAGGATTTTGGCCATTACATGGTTGGAATAGAATTCTGATCCATGCAGTGGCCATAATGGTGAGTTGCAATGGTATAAGTCCAACTTAAGCCATTGTAATCCATCAACAGAAAGCTAGCCATTACCTCTGCTGCTGTTATGTTCTAAGTGGAGCAAGGATGAAGACTCTCTGTATAGTTTTCAGCTAATGAAACTATGTACTGCCCCTACATTTAGTTTGTCCCCTATACTTAAAGACAGCAGATTAGGTATTCTAGTTGAGTTCTAATCAAAGTGGCCTCCTACCATATGAGCAATATAATGACTGACATTTCGCCTTAATTCAGGACCTGACTCTGAAATTATGCAGACTAAAGATGCCAAATAGCATACATTGTCTGGGAAAGAAGATGATTAAAAAGCTCTAGAACATGTCTTTGCTATTACTCACATGAAAACAATGCCAGTGGATGTGGACCAGTAATTGTTATAAACATACAATTGTCGCCAAATTGTAGAAAAATAGGTCTCTGTGCACATGAGGGCCCATTTCCTCTTTTGACATCATCGCCTCAAATCTTGCAGGTCCTGTGATGCAGTAATTACTTCAGAGGGTTCTCTGGAAAGGGCTGTTGGACCCTTAACCAAAAGTATTCAAAAGTTATACATCAATGAGATGTATGAGGCCAGCTGCTTTTGCACCCAAAGACTCTCCCAGTTAGCACACTAGCTTTTATGCCAGTTTTCAAGTCTTGGTTCTTTTGGTGCTAGTTTTTGCTTCCCAACACCATGCTTCTTCCAGATGCTGTAAACATGCTAGAAACTCGTGTATTCCCACCCTGCATTGTTCGCTTTGATCCAGGAAGAGAAATGAGAGTAAGCAGTCACATATACCCAAGGAAGTTCTTAATGATTCTGAGAGCCTTTTTCTTCCCCAGAGGAATTATTCACACCCCATACTTGTGATAAGTTTAGATTATGATAAGTCCCAGGCAATGTGGACAGTAACCCTAACCATCTGTAACTCATGCTTTGTCATCCTGTCTGAAATTTCTCGGAGTTAACAAATAGTGGCTGGTATCCTGTTAACCCAGCATATGCTCATCTCTTTTTTTTTTGGTTGAGGTAGAGATTGGTATCTTCCACACAGATCAAAGCCTACTCCCAGACCTACTGAACAACTACTGCAGCCCCCCACCATAGCCCTCCTGCGTCAGGTGGAGGGGATGGGATCAGAGAAGCATCTGGTTATATCCCAGTAACCAGACATGAACTGATTACATCAGTTGCTGAAACTAGCAGTAATCATTTTGCATCTGACTACGGGGACGTAGCCGGATGCTCCTCCAACTCCCCACCTCTGGCTTCTCCATCAGGCATAGAACAGCCATGGGGTGCAGTGGTTCTAAGTCCACGAGGTGGTGAATGGCCAGCTGTTAGTACTTCCACAAGTGGAGCTACTATATTATGCTGTGGCTGTGGCATATGACAGCCACTGCTAATTAATAGAGAAGGAAGTCAGAATCTTTCAGCCTACCAGGCAAAGGTTATTCTGACCCCTGATAACTACTAGAATGACCATATCTGCATGGACTCTATTTGACTTTTAATGAGATGGTTCCAGAATAAGCTTTTTGTAGGTTGCAGTCAGAGTCACTTTGTCTGCTGCTACTTGCAGTATTGTGACATATGCGCGCGCATGCACGTGCACACACACACACACACATCTGCTAAGTAAAACTGAGGAATCAAGTAGCAAAACACCAAGGCCTGGTTTGTGTTTTAGATTTCTTGGCAGCAAGGTTTTACATATGAAATGGCTTGGAGAGCTACCATGAAGACATTCTTTTATATTAACTTAATGTAAATTCCACACTGACCAAGAGAAAAAAAAAGGAATGATTTTGAACATAGATAGTACAAAACGTATGATACCCTTAATGGGTCATCTGTGTTATTCCTGGTTTTGATATGTAACACATATATAAACAACTGTTCTGGAAAGTGATCACTACAGAAAAATGTGTGTAATTAAGGTCAGCATCATTAATGCCATTTTGTATGTTTGCAATATACCTGACCATATCTGTCAGTCTCAAGCTGGACTCATTTCTCATGTAAGAAGCCATACGACTTAAGGTTATGGGCTATAGGTGAAGAGCCTACAGTCTCTGGACCACATATATCTCCCCCATGCTTTCCTCCTGCTGTTGAATTCCCCATCTCTGCTGATCAGTAACTCCATTTGTGTGCTATGTGATGATGATGCATTAGTACTGATGGAGCAGTTGGAGAAGGCTGAAGACTCCCTCACATTTTGTGACCTTTAAGCAGCTAACAGTGCCACTGCTTCCACACTGATGAAGACAAAGTAGCAATGTTAGTAGGGCTTACTGGTGGGAAGAAGCAGCTTTAACTTTCTTTTCTCACAGCAACTATGAACTATCAACATCAGCTGCCAGCCTTGGACCAGAACATATCGTGGTAGGAGAGAGTGTGAGTGTCAAGAAGCTTAGATGCTGACTTTGTGACTAATCCATATTAAAAGAACCAAGGTTATTACCTTCATTAATGTTAATGCACTAAAATAAAACTGATAGCTCTTCCCGACTTCCTCAAAAAATTAATGGGAACTTACGAGGATACTGTGAATTTTGTGAGACTCTAGCCTCAGTTGTTACAGAAATGCAGTTCTACTAAGGTGGGGGTATAATATGTAACAGCCTAAATCAGATCTCCTCTTCTGCTTACAAAATTGTTCTATTCAGACTCCTTGAGTGCACGAGTTTATGAGCTCATTCATGTTTTAAATCTGCAGTGACAATATTGCCTCACTCAGTACATGTGTTTCACGGCAAGCCTCCAAACTACCTTTTGCAGGTCAGGGAATATAACCTTCCACAACATGAAAGGTGGGGGATGAGAGAAATGTCTTAAGAGTGTGCTGAGGATCCTAGTTCTGTCCTTTGCTCAGGTTAAAAAGGGAAGAAGATGGAACATCAATGGATTGCAGAAATACCACATCGGGGCAGAGCAGGCCATTTCTAGTAGGCCCTAGTGTCAAGTTAATCAACAGCAGAATACAGTATAATTGGATGCTAAAGCATGTGGAGAATGGACACCTGGTGTAACAGTAGAAACATGTGTGAAGTTCCTGTGAAGAGCAATTCTGCTCCAGGATAAGGCACTCATTTCTCAAGTACTTTTGGCATCAGATTTTCAGCAAACAGCATTTTTTTTAAAAAAAAAATTCTCATTTGACCCATGCTGTCATAATTTACTAGCATGCAACTGTAGCATCAGAGATCTTACTCACATGGGATCTGGGCAGCCCAACACTGGCCCTCCCCAAGTTGTTCACTGCTGTATATAATATAGCAATATGATGTCCGTTTTAGAGCCAGTGCAGTGTAGTGATTTGAGCATTGGACCGCAACCCTGGAGACTAGGGTTTGACTCCCTGTGCAGCCATGGAAACCTTCTGGGTGAACTTGTGCAGGTCACACACTCTCAGCCCCCAGAAAACCCCATAACACATTTGCCCTAGGGTTTCTATAAGACAGAAGTAACTTGAAGACACATAACAACAACATGTCCATTTTAATAGATTTCGGAATAAACTTTTCAAGTGCAGTTCATCTTTGTTTGCTAGATCTTCTGAGACAAAATGTTAACTTCAGAAGTCAAACTGCTCTTGTGGAACCACACAAAGTGGCAGCTGAAAAGCTGTTTCAGCAACAATTGCAGCTGTATTCTTTTATAGTTGGCTACTTGCATGGAAGAGAATGAGGTCACAGCAACATGTATGCACATGACTGAAGAATCTATAACTGCTGTTTATTTTTTTTTATTATTATTTTTTTATTTATTTGTATCCCGCCTCTCCATATAGATCGAGGCGGCGAACAACTTAGCATGTATTTCGAAACATTTTTCTATACATGCCCCCAACAAGCTGGGTACTCATTTTACCGACCTGCGAAAGGATGGAAGGCTGAGTCAACCTTGGGGCCCGGCAGGATCGAACTCACAACCTTGTGGTTTGTGGCTTGCAGTACTGTTTCTGTTGTCCATTGCAGACTAGGCCATAGTTTCACAAGTTCAGCTAATAAAACTAAATCCTGAAGTGCAGGTTTTAAAATGATTAAAATTACTCAGGGTCCTCTGCCTTCCATCCCAGCAATGCTCATGGTCAAAGTCAGCACTGCTACATCCACATTCTGTATTAGCAAAATATTTTCAGTGGAAAAGCCATCAAGTGATCTGTAAGCAAAGAAACAGTATTTTCCTCCTGCCGTGGTTGAGCTCCATTTTTTTACTGCCCCAATAAAGAAAACACTGTAGTTTGATATAATCAAGATCTTTTATTGATCTCACTGTAACAGCAACCATTGGCGAGAGTGTTTTCCCAAAACACCTGTTTCAGTAAAAACCAAATTTGTACAGAAGTAGCCCAAGGACTGTTCAGACAACCTCTGCTAGCTTTTTTTTTTAAAGTAAACTGGATTACATTTAAACAAAGATAGAGTGGGTAAGGTGGTGAAAGAGCGGTACGTGGGAATGGGGTAGGTAGATACATAACCAAAAGTTTTTAAACATGTCAAGGACATTCAGTCATCTTGTTGGCAGCAACCTCTATGCTTTGCCCAAGGTGGCCAATGAAAGCCTAGAAAGCAAGCTGCCCCATAGTATTATAAATAGTTCTTCTCCTGTCTAAGGCGAAGAAAGGCACACTGGATCATCATCTTGCAGTGATGCAGACACAAGAAAGAATATGGAGGAGGGGAAAGGGAAGTCTCGTGTTCCTCATGTAAACAGGGACCAAGGTTCTGATTAATCCCCACCTCTTGTTTTATTCACACACATTTCTTTAAAAAAATATCTAGTTCTGAGTGCACATGTCTCTTTCCATTTTAGGTAAAATTATTCTTGATGTTTGTAAAGCTGGTTTTCTAGAGAAGTATCACCTGCTGAACCAGATATTCCATATATATATCAGCCCTAAGTATATTTTCCCAACTTTAAAAGATTCAATACAGTTCTTATTTTTTTCCTAAAAGTAAAATATACATATATATATATATTTATATATCTGTGTGTGTATAAACATCCACCCCACATACATATTTTTGCACTCACCCTCTCTTCACACTAGAGATTTCTCACTTTTCCACAGTTACCCAATTTTACAGATGACTAACAAGAGCAAATCTTTCAGCCTACCATACTCCCTGTGCAGCATAATGTTAGGATGTGGGAGACAAAAAAGGCAAGCAGCTTATCACCACACCAAGTTTGCATAAAGAGAATTTCTTTTCTGCAGTCTGTTTTATGAACGGTTACAAACTAGTTCTGTTCACATAATGAATTATCAACCTTGTTAACAGAGGTGTAAAAGATGTCCCTTGAAATGCCTATCCAAATTTTTGGTATGGACTCATTCTTACTATGAAGATTTTTTTTAAAAAAACTCAAAGAGATTGTTATTCAAGCTCATGAGCTAGAAAGAAGAACTGAGTAAAATGCATTGCTACATCTATCAGCCAAATACATTTAGGGGATAAAAATTAGGACAAAAGAAAGTATTTGCATCTCTAATTTCAGAAGATCTCAATTAGAAAACTAATCCTGTTTCAACATAGTACTGTGACCTGAATATTGCCAAGTCTAGCTGCTAAGTGGAAAGTTGTAATAGCCTACTGAAATATCAAGGACAATACTAGGAATGGTTGAGAGGCACCAGAAGTTGCAAAAAGATGTCCTATGACTACAATGGCAGTGGAGAGCAGGCACTAAGGCTGTCACTCCCTGATGTGAGCAGGATATTGGTTGCATGAAGAGATCCAGGGCAGGAAATGGTCTACAGCTCTGAAAGCCATCCATGAGTCTCACAAGGTAGATATGGGCAGCCTTCAGACTGGCTGGATCCACTTTGAGGTTGTTTCTGCTTTCTTATTCTATCCTGAAGCCTACCAAGGAGAAATGGGAAGACATGCTAAGATCAGCCCAGGAATCAGTCAGTACCAGGTCAGTACCAGAAGTAAATTTGTAAGTCATACAGATGTACACTCCAGATTTTCCCCGTGCATTATTTTATGGCAACCAAATTAGGAAGAGTACATGTTCCCTGTTGTAATCAATAGACTATTGGAAGATGGAAATTTGCCTGTCTACCAGTGGATCCTAAGCTACTTAGTGCCCACTTTTAGAAAATCACACCAACTTTTGCTAAAAAGATGACAGTCAGAGTCAACTTGCAGTGGCAAATCCCACAAACAACTTACATCTCATGAACATAGCTAGATCAAAATCTGGGATAGCAATAATGACACCATTTAAAGAACAATGATAGAATGATGCTCTGAGTCCCAGAGTATCATTGTACCAATGCCCAAGTACAGAAAGCTTCAATGTGTCAAAAGTGATTTTCCAACCAAATACCATGGATATGCAATTGATCACCCAACAGTGATAGGGCTGTGATTTTTCATTGGACCACAAATATTTTTCATTGGTGGAAAACATTCACTGATGCAATGGGCAAGTTGTCTTTGGTGCAAGTAAGTGGAACCTCACCACTTATTTGGCCAAGTGTACCAAATGTGGCTTTTATCCTCTCCAAAGTCAAGAAACACGGTACTCTGGCAGAAGACAGCATACATTCCAAGGCCATATTCAAACATCTATTATTTGTGATTAGTTCAGCATGCTAGAGATGTTGTTATTATAACAGAAATAAATCACCGTAGTAGTAAACTATGGTAAATACTTAAGTTTAACTTCTATGCTCCTTATCACTGTTAAAACATAACTGCATCCCAAAACAGATGGAAGAACTGATTATACATGTGAATCTTTGAAGAAGGAAAGACTAAATATCAGGATTTACCCATGGGAAAGAATCAATCAAAAGTGAAGCCACATATTTCTGATACCACTCCTGAATTTAGACTGCATCAATCCCTGTTAGAAATTATTCTGCACTACTCCAGATGCAGCCACACCAAGTTCTGGTTTCCAAGAGCCAGTTGGTGACTGCCAAACACTAAAGGGCAGTGGAATGAAAAACATATTAAAAGGATAATGTTAAAGAACTGGGCTTCCTATAGGTGCATCAAGTCTAAATGTGATGATTTCAGTTAAAGATCAACAATGGTGCTAAGAAAACTAGGATCTGATTTGTTATGCTATGAAGATAACATCTAACGACTTTACAAGATTAAAAATGTGCAATGTTAACAATACAAAAATTAACATAGTACCAGGACAGTTACATTGCCAGAGCCTGAAATAATGCCAGTTTATATTTAGCTAACAAAAGGAGATGGGAAGTAAAACAGCAAAATCTCAGCCTCTTCACATATTTTCCTTTTGGTGGCAATCCAGTCAGAAGTTTGGAAGTGCTATACCAACTCCCTCAAGTTCTTAGTAAATAAATGCACTATGTTTAACACTTTAGCACAGATATTTGTACAGATAAGCTCTCACCAGTAGTCAGTGGTGCTGGGAGCTTCTGTGTCAGTAGGATGAGAATATGTTCTGGATATTAGTCGCAATTTTAAAGAAGCTAACCAAAGGTGCAAAAACTACTGTGGGTATATGCTTCAGCAAGTTGGACAGCTCATATTCAGACTAACGTAAGAGTGGATTCACTGTTCCAATGAAATGGAAGCTATCAGCCCTCCCTGCAAATGAAAGTATGCTACTTACAGCAACATGCCCCTAAATAATGTACCTATCCCATGTTACTGTGGATTCTTAAGTGCTAATTTTTTTCTCAATGTTACCAGGAGTATCCAGATGCATTCTGAATGGGTTTTTGTAAGATGGAGGATAAGGCTATCAATAGATACTAGTAGTATTCCTTTCAGCTGCTGTGGAATGTAACATGAAAGCCCTGTTGCACTCATGCCCTGCTTGGGGTGCTCCCTGCAGGCATCTGGGAATCAAGGGAACAGAATGTTGCATTAGGCAGGTCTTTGGGATCTTCTTATGATCATAATTTGGCATTTGCTGCTCAGCAACCAGCCTTAGCTTTCTAATTGCTATAGAAACTACACTCAATATAGCAAGGAGAACTACCTTGCTTCCCAGGATAGTCTTACAATGGGCTTTCTAAGCCAAATCCAACACACATTTTATGAAAATTACTATTACCTGGTGTCTTTTAATCAAATCCTCCACAATTTCACTAGAAAGGAAAAAATGTTTGCAGGGGGTAAGCGTTCACATCTGGCACTACAGAATTCCCTGGATTTTCTATGTGCTGCTGGGCTAGGGAGCACCTGTGCTTAGGCAATCACAGTGATGCTCCTTTACTGCAAAGTTGCACAAAGTTCATCACAAAGTCCAACCAATCATGAGGAAGTCAGTTTGCTCACAGAGATTTAAGTGACCTCAGAATACAGGTGACCACCCTGATTTATCACCAGCTATATGCATAGAGAGAAAATATAGAATAAGGCTGTCATTCAATAAAAAATCCTGATCATAGGAACTTTAATAAGTGTGACTAAATCTTGATACAATGAAGTTTTTCTGTAGAAAAAAGCATCCTCTTAAAAAAGCTGGTGCTAGCACATGTTGCAGCAGTCATCATCTTACAAGCATCCTTCTCCTTTTCCTCTCATTTAGGAAAGAATGCTCAAGATAAAATTTTGCAATTTGAAATTTTTATAATGATTTTTCTTAAAATTAATTTAATCCTAACGTTACATCTGCTCTTTAGTTGACCAAAGTGTTTTGGTTGATTAAACATTGCAACCTTGCTCAGCTAAACTGTTTGGGATGGATCCAAGTCCTCACAAGAGCACTTGTAGTACCAGCCACAAAATGCTCCTTTTATAAAGCAAGAACATGAGAGAAAAACAAAACAAGACAGCTACCAGCAATTCAGCTTTGGAGGCCACATTCTGCAGAAGACACAATACAAGGTTATCCCACTGATAAAGAGCTTGCAGATTTGAATATGCAAGGCTGAAAAACAGATAGCAAATTATGTCCAGAAAAAGAGAGCTTTTGACTTATTTGTCCACCAGGTAGAAATCCTTCAAATCAAGTCAGAACAGTAAAAAAATCAACAAACATTTTAAGTGGCAGCCAAGGATTAAATATCATTCTTTAATAACAGTTCTAAAAAATGTGCTGTTAAAAAAATGGTATGTGGACATTATCTTTCCACAGTGAGCCTAAACTGTTCAAAATGATGCAAAGATTCTTGGGCTACGCAACACTAATAATTTCTATTACTGTGAATCCAGTTTCAACATACGTATTAAAAAGGATGGGGGGTGGGTGGGCTGTGCTTTCTATTAAAGTGCAAAACTCAGGTCATGAAAGGACCTCATGTGGGCATATCTCACACTGAGTTCAGGGGTGGGATGGTGGTATCAGCCCACACCAGTCACATCCACAGATGAGCAAGGAATACTGTCCTTGTCGCCCTTGCCATTATTCTTTCTTTGTTATAAAATAGGCCACAGTATTATAGCCCTCCCAAGACAATTGTAACCCAAAAGAGTAGGAAGCATTTAATTTGCATGTCAAAAAGTTATTAATTTTGGCTCAAAGTGCTCTCCAATCTACTGTAGAACTGCTGACTGTGAAATAATGGTTTAAAGAAAAGGATTGATTAAACTGATTAATGCTCAGAGCAGTTATATCCTGAAAATGGAGGCCTCAGAGCACACACCTTCTTTGAAAGGAAAGAAAATAAACTTTTTTTTTAATTAGTAATTTAATAGCTACAATTAAGGGCACAGTATTAGAGCCAGAAACAGAGGGAAGTGATAGCTTCTATAATTATTTTCCAATGCCTGTGAAAATATGCCCAATCCTTGGCACTTGGGGACATTTTCCTGTTTAAAAAATGAAGCTGGTTTTAGGATACAGTCTACTAATCAAGGTGAAAACAGTCTTTTTAATCAACTACAGTCAGCCCTCCACATTTGCAGGTTTCACTTTTGCGGATCTGATTATTCACAGATTATTTGCCGCTACCTCTGCTGCCTCCCTATGCCATTTTTAATAGAGATTGCAAGCATCGTGAGAGAGACTGAGGCTTGTTAAGTCTCTATTAAAAACAGTGTGGGGCAGCAGTGGAGGTGGCAGTAAGTCCTACCAGCCCCTCTCCCTGCTTCTTGCCTTGTGAAGGAACCCTGATGCCTCAGAGGAATCCATGGTGGGTTGAATATAGTGATCATAACTTTTTTGTGTGTGTTCAATATCGTTTGGGAGGGCCTACAGTTATTCACAGTTTTTCCACTTTCGTGGGAGTCCTGTGCCCCTAACCCTAGCAAATGGGGAGGAATGTCTGTAGTTCCTGAAAGGAAATGGCTCGGGAGGGGGGACTCAGTAGAAAAGATCTCCAGATTTCCTGGCATAATGTCCCATCCAACCTTGCAACTGTCCACTAAAGTTAGTAGGCTGCAACATTCTTAGCTCACATGGGCCTATGTTAGGCTTACAGGGGACTTTCTGAAGAACTATTCTCAAGCCAAATAGAGACAAATGCTACAAGTGACCAGGGAAATAAGGGGTATTTGCAAACCGTGTCATGTGCACTCTCTTTTGAACTCCTCAAGATACTGATCTTTCTCAGTTATAGGCAGAACTTACTTAATTTTTGGACTAAAATGCACAGAAAGCCCCACCATGAGTCAGTATGGCCAACAGGGCTATACAAATGTAATCTAGCAGGGGACCACTGTCTTGCTTTCAGCAAAATTTCTTCTCCTTCTCATTGCAACTTTCCACATCTCCCAAAAACTGAGTGTGGTAGGTTTCCAGGCACCCCAGAGCTGGTTTGGGGAGGGAACAGAAAGCCACTGTGGGAAGGAAGACTCTCCCTCCCACTTCTGGTGGAATCTGCTCTTCCACCAGCTCAAATCCACCCTGCCCTGTGAGAGCATTTGGAAGGTAAATCCCTTGTGACAGCATTCAAAAGAACAATCGACAGTGATACCAGTGGCTGCATGCAATCCCAGAGCCCCTTGTACAGCATCCTAAAGTTTAGAGACCAAAGGAAGCTGTTTCAAAAGCAATATCATCTCAGTGGAAGGGTTGGCTGGGCCAAACAGTATTTGACTAATTGAAAGTGCTAAGATTTTGAATTTGAGATTTCAGTTAATATGTAAGCAACACTTCTTCCCATAATTCTAACAAAATGAGCTTGGGATCCTTGGACAGTTCAGTCCCAGCAATATGCAATTCCTATTTAGATGTTATCCTGCAGCATTGTTTTTGACATAGCATAATAGCCTGAGAACAAGAAAAATGGCTAGGAGTAGTTTTCCTTGCCCCGCCTGAATTCAGGCAGTAAATAAATATTTTCTATGGCTCCATATATTCATATGTTCCAAACTTATAATCAGGGTTATTTACAACAGGAGAGGACATATCTTAAATGTCATTATCCCCAAGAGGATACTGACATTTTAAAGATTTCAAGTCACTGAATTCATTACTGTGAATTGTCAGTCAGCACCTCTGATACCCTTTATGGGGAACCAATTTGGTCTTTACATTTCTTTGCTGTCCCCTACCTCACCTCCCAGTTCCAACTACTGGAAATGCAGCAGTAAAAGAATAGTACATGGAAGCACAGGATGCATCTCTGAATGAAATGATGCAACAAAAAGAATGTACATACAATTGACACTGTATTTGACATAAGAGGACATGGCTTTGCTCCTAATGGCAAAGCCAGAGATACAAAGCCTACTGTGAACACCATTAGCACTGCACTGGCCTCCAGACTGCTTGGCATCACTGTGGGCTTGGGTTTCTAGAGAAATGACAGGCAAAGGGTAGCCCAAGGGGCTCAACCTAGCTGTCATAGGCTTTCCACATGGCCCCAGAAGCCAAGAGTGTTTTTACTGTGCCCTCATAAGAGGCTGAGCCAGTGTTCACAATGCTGAGCACTCTGAGACACCACCAGAAAGGGAGCAAAATGCACAAGTGGGGGAAAAAACCTGCTATGGACTATATGAAGAGGTTAAGGAGCCCTTTGCTCTATGCAGCTTTCTCAAAACTATCCTGCTCTAGTTGATCAAGAACTTAGGTATAATCCAGGAAGAAGGTACAAAGCAGCCTTATTACCATCAGGGCTATGACTGAACCACTTTGCTGGGCTTTAAAGAAGTAAGATTTATTGGCTTTTTTTTTCAGCACTCACTTCTCTTGAGCGCCTTACAAATATCAACAAATTTATCCTCACAACAACCCTGTGAGGTAGGAGTCTACTGCACCCCATTTTTACAAAGTGGGGAATTGAGGCACAAAGAGATTAAGAGACTTGCCCAGAGACACACAGGAACCTGCAGTAGAGAAGAGAAAGAAATCTGATTGCTGAAGTCTCATATAAGCACGGGACTACTAGAATATCCTTTCCTCTTAGTTTGTAGAACAAATAACAGAGGCAACAGCAGCCTTTGCAAACAGCAGTTAAACTACCTTGAGAAACCTGGAAAATCTTGCTGCATTTCATACTACGAGATAACACCTAATTCCCTAAAGAGGGGGAAAAGTTACTCCTTTAGCTGAAAATAAATAGAAAAAACCCTATGATGAGAACAGTGACCTACTAGCAACTCCTTTAAGTTCTATATTCCTCTTCCTCCACCTTAACCAACTAAGCTGGTTTAATTCATGGTCAAATCTGAGTTCTACTACTGTCAGCAGTGCAGAGCAAAGCTGTATCCGTTCTGCCTCATCAACAGAATAGTCGGTGAGGTTCCAGAAACAACTGCTGGTGATTATGTGAGGGGCAGGATGGAAATCCAACTGTGTTCTGACTCTGGGCTGAACCTGCAGTGCACTTTAGAAATACCTTTACAGTACAAATCAAGAGCATGTCCCCTCACCCACTAATCACAGCTTAGCCGCTTTTCACCACCAGTTCAGAGGCAGTATTGCTTTCTCCAGAGACACTGCAAACAGAGACGATTCCTGAGAGATCAACAGTTACAAAGCAATTTTTGTTCCTGTATTATTCACATTTTAGAGTAGGCAAAACAAAAGTATAATAATGTTGTATATTTTTTCTGGCTTGCAAAACTACGACACGCTCATCATGAAAGCAAAAGCATTTTATCAGACATTTCCCTTTTAAATCACCAACAAAAGGAAATTAGGTCTTTGGACAATTAAAGATGTTGAGTCTACTCCAAGGGTCAGAAATGGTGGCATTTTCATGAGCAGAGATGATGAAATGTCAATATTCAGTGGGACTCAACACCTTTCTCAGCTTATCTCCCAGGATTGTCTCTTACATCAAAATCATAGTGTGGCTGCCTCTTTCCCTGAGGCTGGGTCCCATATCTTTTTTTTTTCAGTTACATTTGGACAGCTAAATCACATAGCCACATCAGAGAAGCATCCCCCGGGACAGCAAAGGAGATTCAGCACCACTGACACAAAAGCTTCTCATACAATCTAATCATCTTGTTTTTCAAAATATTAGCAGAGGTAGCATACGAGCCACCCCCTGAAATTATCAGAGGCAACCACCAGCCACTCTGTAACTGGGAGAAAGCTGACACTCGATTAACACAGTCTCAGAGAAGGAGTGGAGAATGCGTGTTCCACCAGATGTGGTTGGACTTCTAGGATGGTCACAGGTTTCCCCACTCCATTCTCACACTCTGTATCCTGCAGGTATACCTACAAAGGAGTATGCCCCACTGAACAGTGTGGGATTGATTTCCAAGTAAATATACAGAATTCAGATGTACATCAAAATAGTTGGGGAAAACTTTGCATCTGATGCCTGTGTAGGAAGCACTGTCTTAGAAGAAGCACTCCTTTGTGTGTGAGAGAAAAAGGGAATGCCTCTTTGGTTGTCTTATTAAGTATTTATACAAAAAAGTTAGCCTAAAAATAAAAATCTCCCAGATGATTTCTTGGGGCATTTTTTTAATCAACAAAAAAAGTTTTTAATGCATTAGTCTAACCAATTATAAAGAGACTAAGGGTTGTAGCCTTAGGGAACAGCATTTTCATGGTTCAGTGACCAGGTGGCACCGCAACCAAGGCACAAACTTATCCAGTGGCTGAATTCAAACCATCCATACTTCCCCCCGCCCCCAATATGGCAATTGGCATGACTGCAAGACAGCCTAGTTGCCTACAGATGCCATCAGGAGTAATCCCTCTCTTCCTGCAAAAAGCCAATCATAGGGGGAAGTTCACCTTAATCAGTATACAAATGGGCCACCAATGGGCAACAAATCTAGATAAATGGAATCAAAAGAGGCCATCTGCAACACTTTCCTGCCTGTTGAAAGTGGTCCCGGACAGGTTCAAATTTTATGACTTTTCTGGCAGATTTAATAATGTGTGAATCCAGAAAACATGCAAGAATCAAGATGGTGACCATGAAACAAGTGGGCGGTTTCACTTCACAGAAGACTACAGCGAAATAACTATCTACTATTTGGTTGCCCACCACGTCATATCCGCTGAAGTCACACATCATGAAATCAGCACTGCACACAATTATGTCTACACAGGACTTTCCCAAGAGCATCAAACTCTTGCCAAGTCCATCCTAGTCAAGCGTAGCCAGGTTATTTCAATTAATTCTTTTGGCACAATAATAGACTTGCAAAGAACCCAGCAGATATTAAACAGCAGCAAAAATGGAAGAAAAGACAGAACAAAAACCAGCCTGAGGACCATCAAGCATGGCACTCCCAAGATTATATCAGAACAAAAATGTGGTTCCTTTTTAACACTGGTGAAAATAAGGAAACTGAAGAACCCCTTTTTTTTTTTTTTTGAAAATGGGATGATCCAGGAGGCAATCTCTGGGATGAAATGGAAAATGAAATGGATCATAAAGTGACAGCTCTTCCCAAATTGTCCATCTATTTTAAAGTTAACAAGAATTTATTAAGGGCAAAACCCCCCACAACAATGCTGTTCTAGGGAACAGAAACCCCACCCTCAATGTGCCCATATGCAAAGATTTGCTAACTAAAAAGGAAAATTGCAAAAAAAAAAAGGGGGGGGGCTTAGAACCAAAGGGAGTGCATTCTGCACACCAATAAAAAGTACACAGAAACTGGCTAATAAACTGGTATCAAGTCAACAGCAGTTAAAGGGGAGGAAAACAATGGCAGTGTCATGTCCCTTCAAGCATAAAATCTACCCCTTCAGTGGCCCTTTGTGTTTTGCAATAAATATCTAATTGCTGATGGACGTTTTAAGTTCTCGCATGTGCATGATTTGATAAGTTGTCTTTAAAGTGCGAGAAGCCAAGGTATATTCCTTGGCTCTATAAATTTATCATGGGCTTGAATTCAGTCACAGACCAGGGAAGTGAGAGCATTTAAAAAAAAACAGAAAGGGGGGAGAGGGAGGGGGAGGGAGGGGGAGGAGAGAGAGAGAGAGAGAAGGGCAGTTGGAGGGAAGTGGAGGAATAGGGAAAGCATGGTATGGCTAATAGGAATCAGGGGGAGGAGAACAGTCCCTTTATCCTTTGGCACTTCCAAAGATGAAGTGAGGACTCTAGTGGAAACAGTGTCTTCTTCTCCTTCTTCTTCTTCCACCACCCTTCACTTTATTGATCCTGTTGGCCAAATCATATGTGCACAGGTGATCAGGAGTTGCTGTCTCTCCATGGTTACCTTCAAAGAAGATCAGATGTCCATCTCAAACTGAGCGTCATCACCTGGATAAAGGAGAACAGGCACAAAATCAGTACTAGAGAGAGAGACACACCCTCACAATTTTTACATGTCACATCATGGTTTCACAAGTCAGAACCTGCTCATGCATTCTGCAGCTTAGCCTTTAGTTCTCAAGCACTGACGGCAGACTTTCTCTATATGTATGCAGGATGAATATGCTGTACCACTTTAGACTGCAGCTGGGGCAATGCCATTTTTAGACCCATGTTAAAAAAACACATACAAAACCATTACCAACCTGTAAGTAGAGGACTTAACATAATGCAGAAACTACAAACCTTTTCAAATATGCCCCTCCCTGGATTTTCATTTAAAGGGAGTTTTTTAAAAGTTGGAGAGGGAGCATTCCCCATCTGTAGTCCTGAAGTGGTAAAATGCTTTTTGCTGCCTGACAACTGCAAAACTTGATTGTTTTGTGTGCAGAGTTGAAGCTTGCAGCCAAATCACCCGGGGAAATTACCAGTTTTTGAGGACTAGAATCTTCAGTCCTATCCACAGATCATCTGGAAACTATCTGCAGAAACCACCTTTGTTCTCGAAGATTATGTGTGCCACTGCTGCACCACTGTCTACTGCCACCATTACCCCTATGCAGTGTGCATTCTTCTCCTTTTATAAAACAAGTAGTAACAAGCAGGCTACTTCCAATAAAACACAGACATTGTTCAGAATCACTACCAATTACACTAAATACAAGAATCACCCCTTGGAGGGTTCCAGGTATGCAATTGTTTTGGGGGCATTTTTTTTCACTGAAAGGGAAACCTCTTCCCTTGTTAAATTATAGCTTGTATTGATTATAACTCAAATTTTGAATTTCAAGCACATTCCTTTTTAAAAATTGAATTCTACTGACAATACCATTACTTTGCTAAAAAAATTAATTAGGGCACTTAAGAATCATTTCTACTTTGGCTAAATAGTTTTATTGAGACCTGGATAATGATTTCACAAGCAATAGCCTGTTCACATGTTCTATAGCTTAGCCTTAACCTTATGACTTTTTTTTTAAATCACAACCCAATTATGGATGCACAGTCACCAATCCTACACCTCTATTACAATCATTGCACATTGATAAATGTGCCCTTCCAACGTATGTTGTTGGACTACAAATTCCATCAACCCTGACCAGCATGACTGGTAGTTGATAATGAGAGCTGCACTTCAACACATGGAGACAGGAACTTTCCACACTTGAATTTAATAAATCTCCTTATGCACTACTTTAATCAACAAAGACCTTTTTTCAGGTGCATTCACTTTTTGTGGGTCTACTGGAATGCTTATTGAATGTTCTCCCTAGGAAGCTTGCTCTACTGATATTCAATTTAGGTCCAGGTGAAGAGTTTTCACTGTCGAAGACCTTTTCAAATGTCAAGATAGTGTGTGTGTGTGTGTGTGTGTGTGTGTGTTTTCTCCAGTCTGTTTTGACTATGTTAATCATTTTATTGCTTGCTGGCCTGAAAGTAATGTTAAAGGGAAGGAAACACTGGAGATGGATATTCATCCCTCAGAGATGGGCAAAATGTGGCCTGTGGGCTTCATGCAGTGCCCCAACGCTATTTCTGGAGCCTCTACACCCTAGGTGTTTGGCCTAGTCATTTCTCAGAAGCCTCCAAAAGGCACAACTGACCAGCATGGGTCATTTGCAGGGAGAAAAGGCTTTAAAAAAAGTCCTGAAAGGCTTTCTGTAAACAAGAAGCAGCACTAGTCATTTCCAGTTTTGGAAAACAAAAGGTCTTTCTAGGTCTATTATGCTGTCCCCCAAATGGCCTACCATTGCCCAAAAGATTCGTTTCAGGAGTAGGAAGACCCAGGGAGCCCTCAAAACAGTGGGTTTCGCCCTTCAAAGAGGCTACAGTGGTCCCTTGACTGCTGGAAATTGATCCATCCCTCCATTTATTTTTTTGCAGCAAAGCTGATCTTTGCCTGCTTGGTCACTAGAGGTTGTATCCAATATGATATCAGAGAGGGAAATACAAGACATGATGGTATTCTGGCTAAAGTTGTTCGAGGACTGGCAGAACAATAATCACAAGCAACATCTAGCTGAATGAAGTCAGAATGCTGAACAGGTAGTGGAACAACCCAGTGCATCAACTTGCTCAAGTAACATTAATGTACTGAATTTTATAGTTGCATAGAGATGAAAACAGGTTTCCACAAACAATAGAAACTTGGCCCTGGTGGAATCAAACAGTCGATACAAACCACGTATTGACTATGCAATCTCAAAGTTGTTGCATCTAAATACCAAGGTCAATGACTTCAGAGTACTTAGGATCAGTCAAGTACTGACAGAAAAGGCATACAAAGCGCTGATGGACTCGCATACTCTACTGTGTGTTTGTCATCCAATCACTATTTAGTCTAGAGATCCATTTACAGACAACAGTCCTAATGGATGGCTTCACCTCCTGCTATCCTAATGGGTGGCATATGCTCCAGTTAGTCTATATAAGTGAAATCATATGCTCAAAAATAGATGGTTGTCACTGCACTGGCATGGCAGGGTGATCTAAGGTAGCAAATTCTCATATGCTAGACTTGGACTGTATACACTGGCTTGGAAAAATCCAAGAATATATTTCAGTAATTCACTGAAGTTAAATAGTTATGATGCAACAGGGACCAGTTCCCTGTTTGTCAATCCACTGATGTTTTTAGACAGTCTTTAATAGCCTAAGGGTGATAAATGCAATGTACGAACAGTTCATGCAAGATGAGTGTAACATTTCATTGCTCTCAATACACAGGAGCTCCATAAAGACATTTAAAACAAAAATCCAGAACTTTAAAAGTAAAATACCATACAACACACTGAAGAAACAAGTTACATAATTCTGAAATTACAAAATTTTAAAGGCAAGCTTGTTTTTCTAGCAATTAAAAAGATGCATCATATTTGCTGTCTTGAGGCACAATCAAGTCAAGGTATATTACACTATAAACTACAGTCATATAATTATTTTACTACACTGTTATATAATACTAAGACTTTCACTCATCCCTTTCTTATCACCTCATCACTTTTTCATTGTCAGCTACCAAATTCTCCCTCTACCATCCTCTCCTCTCTTCTCCTGCCTCATTTCACTCCTCTATCAGTCTTTTCTCCCAACTCTCTTCAGGCCAAGGAGGAAGAATGGCTATACCTATCTGGCAGGAACACATAACAGCTGTTCTAATTATCTCCCTGAGCTTCAATGAAATCAGAAGAGAAAAACTGTTCTGGAGCTGCCCATTTTTCCCATAAAGCAATGGCTGTTACAACTTGTTAAATGTTTTGGAATTCAGCTCTGAAAAGTTTCAGCCAGCATGGCCAATGGTTAGTGATTCTAGGAACTGAAGTTCAAAACATCTGGGGAATCAAAGACTGAGACCCACTGCTGTGAAGAACCAGAGACGTAGCTTTCATTGCCCTACAGACATACTAATACTGCCATTTGCTTATCAAGGAACCAATGACTACTTATCCCATGGAAACAGATTAAGAGCATTTTTGTTATAACTAAATTGTGAACAATCATGGAGACCTGTGCCATACTTCCATTTATATTCTTACCAATTAGAGCCTTTCCATCATGATTGTTCAGATTGTTTACTTCCACTTTTGAATCCTCAGTCATGGAACCAGGACTGGTAACTCCTGGGATATTTGGAAGGTGACAAGGAGGGGTTTGAGCCATGGGAGAATTGCGACGATCTAACAGAAACTTGCGGTCATAAATGATTCGGGTACCTAGAGGAGGGGGAAAAGAAAAAACAAAGGTAACTGGAATGCAACAACCATTGTTTTCCAACAGAAAATACTACAAACAATATCTGTACACTAATTCCATTAGGATCAAAACCTTCTGTATGAACTAACTGCAGACTGTACCCCTAAACTCGCCTGCAAAAGAGTAAATGTTGAACAATTACGCTTAAGGCTGCACTATAAATGTAATCAAGAGCAACTGCTATGTGCATGGTTCCTGTTTCGTTTGCTTTTATAAAGAAACACCATACAAGGCATGAATGCTAATTTCTTAGGCAAGATGAAACTCCACTTCCCCTTTTATTTATTTTAAAAATGGCAAGAGTTCAACATGTGTGCAGATGGGTAATTCTGAGTCTTCTTCTTGCGCTAGGAATAGCAAAACTTGTTGTGTGCCTTTAAGTCATTTCTAATTTATAGCAATTCTAAGGTGAACCTATTATGGGACTTTCTTGGTGAGATTTATTCGGGGTGTGTGTGTTACTTTTTGTCTTCCTCTGATGCTGAGAGAGAGTGCTCTGCTCAAGGTTCCCAGTGGGTTTCTGTGCCCAAGTGGGTATTCAAAGTCCTAACTCAAACCACTCACTTGCTCACAGGGAAAACTTAGACAAAAGTAACAACATTTCCAAATTGAAATGTGTACATGGCTTGTGTTTCCATTCAGTTAGGAGTACTTTCTATTATTCAGAGGAAGGCTGCCTTGAATTATCAAAGGTTGAACTCACACAACAGTGGAAGACTTTGGCTTTCGTTACTTGTTTGTGGCTTCCTGGTAGCAAGTGACAGACCACTCTGGGAAACAGGAATTGTACCCAGTTCAGCCATGGAAACCCACGAGGTGACCTTGGGATTGTCACACATTTTCAACTCCAGAAAACTCCGTGACAGGTTTGCTTGAAGTTGAAAACAACTTGAAGGCACACAGCAACAACAATTAATGTACTAACCCAGGGGGTAGACAACTTGACCCCCATGTTCTAGGCTACAACCCCCATAATCTTCTGTAATTTGCCATGTTGAGTGGGGGTGACAGGAACTGAAGTCCAAAACATCTTAGGGAGGGCACTGCACTGCCAATTACTGCCCTAATCAAACACTTGGAATATGAAACAAAATTGCAGGTGAACAGTATTATCTGTTCCCTTTCAGAAGGACATTGTTATCTTCAGATTCTCACTATTCATCTGACAGAACATTTGAGAAAGACCTAGATACATATGTACAGTGGCCCTTCCACTTTCACAATGTTTCAGGGCGCAGAACCCTCATCAAAGTGGAAAAACCATTAACAATTTCCTCCCGCCCTGCCCCATTCTCTTGTGTTTTGCCTCAGTGCATGTTCTCTGTACCAGAGCAAAACGCATGGGAATGAGAGGGGAAGGTCCGGAGGGTAAAAAGAAAACTCACGCAAGCCTTACCCCCACAATTCCTTTGCATTTTGCCTCAGCGCACATTCTCCCACTGGGACAAAATGCATGGGAATGGAAGAAGGGAGATCCAGACAGGAGAATGCATGTGCGTGTCTCCCCACAATTTCCCATGCATTTTTCTGAGGTGTGCCTGCTTCCTTTCTCCATGTCTGGCAAAACGCAAGGGAATGGAAAATGAAGAATGGGTGGGGGAAAGCACGCACGCTTGTGAATAGTCAAACTTGCAAAGCTCAAACCCACAAATGTGGAGGGAGAACTGTATATCCTCAAATATTCGATTATACTGGAGAGCGGGGGGGGGGTGCGTGCAGGGAGACAGCCAGAGAAGAAAAAGCGCACATCTTGTACCCACAGCATAAGCACTCAGGTGACTCTACCTGGAGTTCACTTCAGGACAATGATCAGCACCAGGAGGTCTAAGCCTTTACTATCAGAATGTTCAAACGCCTCGCTGCCCTCCTCTGCCCTTCAAAGCAAAAAATGAACTGCTTTTCACTCCATAGTAAAAGAATAACGTTCATGGTACACCACCACTGTAGTTTTAAATCCATGTCCAGATGGTAGTGGAGGGGGGAGGAGATAGCTTTTATCATGTGTTGTTTTAATCAAGGGAAAAGGTATGGACTGAATTCTATCTCTGAATGTGAAAGGCCAAAGAGTGATGGAGACTGAACAGAAGGCCTTTTTTGCCTTTCATAAAAAGAAAGAAAAACTTCTTGTTTTCAACCCTGACAGAGAACAATACATGAAGAAGAATCCTCTCCGATCTCCTTCAGTACATTAGTGCACTGAACAAGCAGGTTCTTTTAATTCTCATCAGAGTCTTTTAATTTGGCCAACTTTGCCATGAATTGTTTTTGCAACCACACCTATGGACCTCTACTTTCCTTACCCTCAGTCCATGACTTCATCAAGTTTATCTGTCTGTGGAACAATGTCCATTACAAAATATAGCAAAAGCACTGCAGGAAAATTATAATGCAGCCAGCCTCCTTACCAATAAGAATCAATAAAATACAAAATACAGAAGAAATACAGGAATAAAATCAAATAAAATTACAGGGGACAATGCCAGGGCAACAATAAAGCTACAACAACTGGTCCCCTTTGCAGTCCACTGCTGATGTTTTCAGAAATTTGCAGCGGATCTTTTGGGCTGCTACTGCAAAAGTGACACCTTAAGTGTAACAGATTTGGAGTGGTCTGTCAATAGGTCACAAATAATATTAGGCAGCGTTTTTCCTTACCCAGACAACAAGTCAAGTAAGTAGAATGGCTACCAAAATACTACAAAAGCGTTTTTTTTTTATTGTGACATAAAGAGCCTTGATGGCTTGGAGCAGGAACAGTTTCCTCCCTTAAGCTTCCACTTACTTGGAAGGATCATTAGTGAGACACCTATACAGCCCTATCTGAGCACATTCCTCTGTCATATAAATAACACATAAACCGAAGAACCAAGGCCTCTAAACAGCCTCTCACCCGACCGTCCTGAGTAAGATGCATTTCTACAAGACCAGGAAAGAAAGCTTTGAAAACTGGATAGTGACTGAGTTTCCTTCCTTTTCTTTCAGGCCACAGATGAATGAAAAATAACTAAAGGTATGTATGTAAAAGGCAGTATGCCTTCAAGTAGTCTCTTGACTTATGATGATCCTATTAATTTCATAAGGTTTTCTTAGGTAAGAAATACTCAAGAGGTGATTTCGCCAGTCTCTTCCTCTGAAATATAGCCTATAGCACATGGTATTTGTTGGTGGTCTCCCATGCAAATACTAACCGAGGCTGATCTTGCTTACCATCCAAGATCAGATGAGATCTGATGCCTTTAAAGAATTTAGGCCACAAAAGGTAGGCAGGGTTTAAAAAGGGGGGAGGGTAATTTCTGTTGAAATGTGCTTTATTCTATTCACAAGAATTAAATACTGTGCACAAAGTCTTGACTACTTCAACTTTTAAAGAGAAAAAGCTGCAAATATTTCAAATTTTGACAGACTAGAAAGACAGTAGTTGATGCTGGCAGTGATCACCTGGTGTTATCTCTACTCAACATAGCTTCCAGGAACATATTCCTTCTTAATCTTACTCTCTGTGGTTTTCTGTCACCTCCCATTTTAAAGTTCCTTCCTTTAGCCTAAACCCAGGTTACAAGAAATCTGAACTCAGAACTCAACAGTTCTGTAAGAAAAGAAAAAAAAACTAACAACAATAAAGGACAATTAATTTTATATAAGTAACACAATTTATTCCACACAAGCTCAAAAATTTAAGTTTTTTTGTTAAAGGAAAGGATCAAAAATGCAAGACTATCTGCTTAGACACTGTCATCAGAGATGTCACCATCTTCATCTTGATAACTTCATAACCCCCATAAGTTTTTATGGTGAACAAAGTGTTTCTCCTCCTAAGCTACTAGCAGTTTCAGATAAGCTTTGCTATCTAACATTCTGATTCTAGATTGATTTAATGTGGAAATAAGGCCAGTTGAGTTCAGTGCCACTGGCTTCGAAGTAACTGGTTTGAGACTTTAAACTTAATATCCATCTAACAGTCCCCATTTT
The DNA here is from genome assembly GCA_948474755.1 of Ctenosaura bakeri. NCBI lineage: Eukaryota > Metazoa > Chordata > Lepidosauria > Squamata > Iguanidae > Ctenosaura > Ctenosaura bakeri. The sequence goes on along the minus strand of CAOLHI010003950.1, from coordinate 99,751 downwards.
ATATGGAGGCACTAAAGCAGTAGTTTGGCAAGAACTTTTAGGAAAAGCCATGAACAGAAAGCAAGGATAGGCCAAAAGATGGCCTTGTGCTTCTGTTTTATTTGCTGCTGAAAATACATATGCTATATAGACAGTGAGAAAAAGCACAACTATTTTTCTGGTATTAAATTAATTAAAATACATATACAGATGAAAAGAAAGTGAAGGCATTTAAAATCGATACAACCTGAGTGTTCAGTTTGCAGCTTGAGTAAAAACACATTCATAGGCATATGCACATAGAGACTTTATATCTTGTCTTGACTTAGAATAATTAATTGCTATGAACCCTATTGAAAAAGATATCAGGTTATTAAATTTTATTAAACCCTATTCAAATCCAACAAACTTCTAGGTAAAGCTGACTATATGCCACAATACATAAACCTTTTCTTACATATTGATGATCTTATTAAATTTTATTAATCTGATAGTGCATAATAAAACTACATCCAAGGGGGACTTGCAACTAAGTGTTGCACCTCCTAATCAGAATTCCTGACGCTTCACTCAGTCCCAAGATTCCTGAGCCCTTCAAGGCAGAATGTTATACCCACAGGATACACCCTGTCTTAACTGGGATGTTCTTGGTTCTGCTAAAACAACTGTTGTATTTCTGCAAACTCTGCTGTTCCTTCTGAGAGGGCTTACACTCTTGTTCATTGGTGGAGCCATTCTGGCTATACGAGACCAGGAAATTCATAGTCTGAGGACCAAAAAACAGCAAAGGATAAATGCATAAGGACCAATTCCCTATCGCTGCAGTAAGATAAACAGTATAGTCGGCCATCCACTTTTTGTGCGAGGGTTGGGATGCAGGACCCCATGAAAGTGAAAAAAACAAGGTATCTTCCCTCTTCCTATCTGAGTGGGGGAATGCATGCATGCACCCCTCCCTCCTCCCACTCCCTTCTCATTGCCTCCCCCCAACCACATGAGAGAGGGAACACATGTACTCTCTCCTCCTGATCCATCTCATTCCCTACCTAGAAAATGAACAAGAGAATGTGTATGCATGTGCCCTTCCTCCTCCTCCTCCTGTACCATCCCTCACCCATTGCCCAAGCAAGTGACAAGGGAATGTATGTGTGTCCCCTCCCTTCTCCCATGTCCCATCTGCTTCCCCCTGCCCAAGCGAGTGAGGGAATGTACACATGTGCCTATCCTCCTCATACTCCTGCATCCCACCCCCTTCTACCTTGCCCATGTGACTGAGGGAAGTCAAGCATGGCCCTCCCACCTTGCACTCTCCCTGCCCATGGGAAGCAGAGGTGGTAGCAAATAATCTGTGAATAATCAAACACGCAAATGTGGAGGGATGACTTTACTACTGTGAAAGAGATGAATAAGTGGCTGAAACGGGAGGTGGGAAACCAACCTCATTGTGCAGCTATACCTCACTTAACAAAGCAGATATAGTCCTGTGTATTACTTCTTTAAAAGAAAACTGGTACCAGAGGCAGGAACAATAGGGGAAAAATAAGGATTTGATCCTGCACTGGAAAAAGAACAATTCTTAATTTAGTTGTTTAATTATTTTATTTAACTAAAAAATAAATAAATGTCTTTTGAAACTAGAGACATGAGACTGTCAAGCAATACATGACAAGGTAGGCCCAAAATTTTAGGTGTAGTGTACAATTGGAGGAATGGGAGAAAATGTGGTCTAAAGATTTACGTTTTACTTTGTGTGTACTAAAGGAAAATATGTATAATAAAATGATGTATGGATGGAATGCTGAACAAATTGTTGAAAATGTCTAAGAACATTTCATAGCATTGCTGGGGGTGCTAAGATAAAGAGAGTTGCTTTTTTCTACATGTGGATAGATTTGTAAAAAGGCAAAAAAACTATTGGTCTAAGATGTTAATGCAATAAATAAATAAAATTTAAAAAATGAAAGTGGATTTGTAATGTCACTAGAAAAGTTTTGTTGGGTATCATGGACAAGGATTTGGATTGTAAATACCTACTTCTTCTTCATTATATGGTAATTATTATTATAAATAATAATAATAATAATAATAATAATAATAATAATAATAATAATAATAATAATATGGTAATAGCTGCAAGAATATTGTTTGCACAAACCTGGAAACCGGCTGAAGAACCGACGACAGAGGATTGAATTGTTAAGATCACTGAACTATCCCAAATGGCTAAATTAACATGAGTTTTAAAAGACAAATCAAGTGAAGATTTTTGAAAGACTGGAAGCTGGTTATGGACTTCTTCAGCAGTAAGAATCCTAATGATACAATAAGCTGTCTAGTTATTAGAATTTTTGCTTAGCTGGACATATAATGGTAGAATAATATTATCTTGCCTTCCTTTCATTTTTCTTTTCTCATTACAGTGGGGGGGGGTCAGAGCCCTTTTGTGTATTAGTATTTTATTGTTTAGTTGTCTAGATTTGTCAGTCAGTCAACATTTGAGGCTTTTTTGTTTGTTTGTTAATATTTTACTTAGTGTGTGAATAGTCTATGTTAGAAATGCTTGTTGGACTTTATGTCTAAGCAGTTTTGTGTTATGTGTAAACATTGATAAATATACAAAAAGTAGAACAGCAGCTCAGTATGTTTTAACAAACTTTTATCCACTTCTACGCATTTTGAGACTTTATTAACTGAAGCATGTCTACATATACCTTGCAAAACTGTATGTATACATAGTTGTTGCTGGTTTTTTTCTAGCCAGCTCATTTATTCCAACAGCCCAAACTGGGTTCCAGATACACAATATACCGGCCCATGTAATGTAATTTTGTCCTGTTTTCATTGTTCATGTTAAATGTCTCACCTATGGCTGGCTACTTGCTAACAAAAATATTTTGTTTCCTGTGTGTGCGCACACACACGCACAAAACCCTGCTTCATATTTGAACAACAGGACAAACATCAGACTTCAAGCTCAGGGCAAAGTGAGGTCAGCAATAAAGGAAGACAACTCTGATCTTTTAACCCCCTGCCTCAACTCCACCCCCACCTCCATTATTTTTATGTGATTTCTTCTAAGTTTCTTCCTGTTCATACAGAGTTTAAAAAGCAGAGTTCCCCAAGCAGCGCATCCATCTCAACTCTTTCAAAAAATATTATCTGAAGAGAACAATGCCCATAAAAATATCCCCTCACACCTGAAGCCAAGGAAGTAAAGACTATGCCTCAATAGCAACAGATCACTAGAGCAAGGATTTGTTATCGTGAAGGATTCCAGCTAAAGACCTGCTTAGCTATTCTCAAACTGAAGGAATTGGCACTGGCTTTCAAAAAAGAAAACACTGAAAGGTTATTGGAAAACATTAATGGCTGGTTTGTTTATTTGCTTATTTTCATTTCCCCTCAAATAGCAGGCAACTGTTTTGTGTTGGAAGAAATTTTTATTTTGGCTTTGAAAAAGTGTTTGGCCAACAAGACTCTGAAGAGGTCTGTTGGGACATTGCTTTCGAAGGCAAGATTCAGCAAGAAGTGTTAATACTTGAATGTTCATGTCTTTTTGCTCTTGGCACCAGTGTAACTTTTTTTGTTGACCTGGGCGAATTTCCAGTGTCCATGGCAGGTAGCAAGGCACACTCAGTGCTTTCAAATGAAACAAAACAAAATCAGAATGCACATGGAATGTGTCTCCTAACAAAACAGAAGGAACTCTGTATAAGCTGGTGAACCAATCCAAACGTTGCCAGAGTTCCGTGTTTTTGCCCCTCCTCAGTTCCTTCTTGCTGCTGGCACTCCAAAGCAGCAAACTGATACTCTGTCCTTCCAAATTCCTTCTCCTCTACAGATCCACTGCTACATCTACAGGAGTACTATTCAATTTCTGATCCCTGCTATTTTGGATTGGTTTCTGAAACAAGCTGCTAACAGCTTCTTCTTCAGCTTGGTCCTGACGCAGGCCCCTGTTTAGTATACACAAATATGAATGTCTATACATCTTTATCAACATTTTCAAAGCCAGACTCCATGGAAACTACCTTGTTCTAAAGATACTATCCATGTGATTTTTAGAGTGTAGGAACTATTTAGATTTTCTAAACTAAGCAGAGAATGATTTGCCTTGCATGGCTTACCCTAGCCCCCAAGACCATCCCCTCACACAAACACTGATGTCCACTGGTGAATTTTCAATTTATAAAGTAAGAATTGACTGTCAGAATTGTTATGTGTATTTCTAAAGTCCAAAGACAAATAATCCTGAGAACGCAAATTGATATATGTTGCCTGCCCCTACTCTACATACTTTTTAACTATCTTCCATATTTTATCAGTAAGAGGTATTCTTTGGGTTCAGTGGAGGCCTGTCCCTAATTTGCACAAGACTGTCAATTAAAGGGACTCGTATTTGGAAGAAGGCTACTGAACCCAGTAAACAGTAGGACTTGCCTGTTTATAAACAATTCACAGCATTACATTGCTGGCAATTGCTTCTTTGGATGCTTTATTTCCCCTTTTCCATATTTCTATAATCCCCTTTTCATTATTTCTATGCACATCTCAATTTAACACAATGGTGGAATTCCATTATTTCTCAATGAGAAATAACTTTTTTTCATATAAACCTCCTGTTCACATTTAACTAAACAAAGCTTCCAGTGGAACAAACATACATAGAACTACACAGAATCACTCTGTGGACAGACAGCAAATTCAATTAACTGGAAGAATCTGACAATTCAAGTTTCAGATAAAAAAGATTTTGACTCCATCACTCTCTTTTAGATTTAACAATTGCTCTAAAATGAGATAACTGGCTCTATGTACTGCATTTCTCCTGTACAAACAACACCATCCAGAACAACAACTTGTAAATAAATCAGTCAGTTACCCATGCAGAGGATACGATGAAGACTGTTAGAAGTCATCTTCGCAAACTGTCAGTTTGTATCCTAGTTTATCTCTCATCTTTCTCCCAATATGGGCCCTCAACATGGCCCACACTATGAGTTAAAACAATCCACAGTTAAAGCAATTAACAAGTGTATTAAATATTTTAATTTTAAATGGTTTTTGAAAGACAACCGTAAGACAACAATAATAATAATTAAAAGACCTTAATTAAAAAATCTTCTGCAGCAGACTGTTAACACCCAGAGGCCTACGTAAACAAAGGTCTTTGCCGTGCTGGCAGAAAGAGGGCAAAGAAGGGGCCAATATAGTTTAAATACTAGTAAGTTACTGGGTCTAATCTTGGGAGTAGCAACTGGATTCAGGCCTTTACCTCCTGCAACATTTTAATTATTACCAAAAGGCACGATGACATTTGTGTTGTGCATATGTGATATGTACAATTCAGAACGGCTCGTTTCTGTGGGAGAGATATAAGAACACTGGGACACCAAAGTGCTTAGTTATCAGTGCACTCCCCTTCACACCAACTTGCATTTGGGCAGAACAATAAAGCTTAACTTTCTCCTGTACTCTGCAAGGCATTTTAAAATATAAAAATTAACTTACACATGGGCAGAAAACTGCCGAACTGCCCAATCTCCTCCTACAGAGATTGTGAATTAGTTTACATTAACCAATTGATTAAGATGTTATGTATCCTCCTCCAAAAATTTGCTATATCTTTTCTAAAACACATACAAGTTATTATCTCATACCTGTCAACATCACATATGTACGTCTCCTCAACCACATGAAGTTTTAAGCAAAACAGAAACACTCTAAAACCTACAGGAAGTTCAATTTATTTTCCGACATCACGTATACTATATATTTAGCAAGTAACCTCTACAGCTTCCACATACATTAAATAGCAATTACCCATATACCCCGGTCTAACACTCTGATCATGGAAACTAACCAGGGTCAGCCCTGCTTAGTAATTGGAAGGGAGACTGCCAATACACATCAGGTGTTGTAGGCTATATTTCAGAGAAAGGAAATGGCAAAACCAACTCTTAGTATTACTTGCCTAAGAAAACCCTATAAAATTCAGGGGGTCACCATAAGCTGCCAGAGGACTTGAAGGTGCACACATACTGTAAGAGTGAAGAATCTAACCACAAAAAAATTGAATAATAGGATTTTAAAATGAAAAGCGCGATATACAAAATGCAGTGGGTTCATTAAGGAAATCTATTATCCAAGGACGAAAGAGAGAACTTGTCAGAAACCTTAGAGTGTCCACCAACCTAATTCAGTGTTGCAAAGTTTTCACTGTATATGCAAAAACTGCCTATTTATGTATTTATATTAACATACCCAGAAGCCTTTCAGAACTTAACAGGGCAATCTATACAAATAGAACTCCAATATACAATTAAGATGGCATATGTACATAAAAGGGATGACCCAAGTGAGACATGGAGGAAAAATTGTGCAAAACCCAAGAACAGTATGGGAACACAGCATGTGAAAACTATTTTAGTGAACACAGATTTACTGCAGCAATCATTTCCATCTACAACCCACTGCAGATGCCAAAGGTTCTAGCTCATTAAAGTTAAGTTCTAGCTCATTAATGCCATCGTTTTTAAGGTGCACCATGCTTTTTCTCTCTCTCTTGCATCAGATGAATATGTTTACTGCTCTGGAATTAATCATTTACAATCCAGTGTCTCCAGCATGGTGAAAAGCAGTGTGGTATAGTGGTTGGGGCACTGGACTAAGACTTTGGAGATCAGAGTTTGAATTGCCACTTGGCCATAGAAACCTTGGTGACCGTGGGCAAGTCACACTCTCTCAGCTTCAGAGGAAGGCAAAGGCAAAGCGCCTATGAACAAATCTTGCCAGGAAAATGCTGTGATTAGTTCACCTTGGGGTTGCGGTACGGTGGATACGACTTGGAGGCACAGAACAATTTTCAGCATACATATTAAATAAGTTATTAATCCCTGTGTTTTAATGTGACTGGACACTACACTACACATCTTTATGTTTAGGCTCTTTAGAGCAGCAATCCCTCAGTTCTGGATATTGTTTTGTTCTTGTCTAAAAGTAAGAAATAGCTCATCAAAAAGAACCAGCTTCCACTTTTTTTTTTTTAAAGCAATGAGCTCTGGGCTGTGAACCAGGCCACTATGACATCAAAATGTTGCTAGTACCAGCCAACTGTCTAATTGCAAGTATCTCCTCCATCCCACTGTCTAGTTCTTTCCACCTCTACAAAAACAGAGTTAACAGCTCAGAAATCCTGCTTTCCTTCAAGTCTCCCACTCTTGATTCACTGAGCATTCAAGGCATTTAAAGTGTCATAGGGCTGGAACTCAATGTAATCCTACCGGTTAAAATCAAGTCAGCTCCAATTATTTACTTATTCATAATTAACGGAACTTCCATTGATTTTAGTGGGTCTGCTCTACCTGACTATGGACCCTACCTTTATTATGAATAATCAGAAAGGGAATCTGGATTAACTGTCTCTTATCACAGGGCTAGATCTGGGGTCGCTCTAGCTCGCTCAGGTCTTGTTAAATTCAAGGCCATTTCCGCACTAGCCTGTTATAGCGCGATGATTCCACTTTCAACCTCCTCTGGAATCCTGGGGTTTGCAGTTTCGGGAGGGGCCAGCCGGCCCCTCCCGAAACTGCAAACCCCAGGATTCCAGAGGAGGTTGAAAGTGGAATCATCGCGCTATAACAGGCTAGTGCGGAAATGGCCCAAGAAAACTGTGGAGAGCAACGGACTGACTTTCCAAGAACAGACCGAAAAGGGAGGCTCCCTGGACGAGCCTGGCGGGCAACCAACGTGGCTCCAGAGTCCACCCGCAGCCTTACTGGGCGAAAGGGAATGCCGGCAAGGCTTTCTCCAGCTCCCTCAGGCTTCCCCCATGGGAAGGCGGCCGACTTCGAGGTGGAGTTTAATGTCCGTCCCTCGCCCTCCGTCGTCCCAGCTGCAGCTGTCGGGGAATTTCTCCCCGCCCCGCGCTGGCCCTGCTCCTCCCCTCCCATTGTGCAACAGTCACGGGCTCTTCCTCCAGGCTCCGGGGCCTTGTTTACAAATACCTCGCCGTCCGCCCCGAGCGCCAGGAGACGGCGAGGCCTAGCCGAGCCCTCGCCCGGGACTCCAGCCTAGGCCCGCCCTCCTCCCGGCCTCTTCACGCGAGGCAGGCAGAAGGGGCCTGGCCCTTCCCCCGACTGAGAGGCATCCTCCTCTCCTCACACAACCGTCCTATCCGGGCTTCTTCCCCTTTGCGACGACGCTGGGCTGGGAACTTCGACACCCAAGGCGAGGAAGGCTCCAAGGCGCGTCGTACTTCTTGCAGGCCCTTTACATCAACCCGAATTCCCTGAGGGCCCGCTTGAGGCACGGATAAAAAGGGGGCGCCCCCTTAGGCAGCCAGGACCCCCAGGGTGCCGTGTAAAACACGCGTGGGCTCACTCCGAGGCCACTTCCGCACCATGCGGTTATAGTGCTATTATCCCACTTTCAACCTCCTATGGAATCCTGGGGTTTGCAGTTAGGACGTTGCAAGTGGGATAATAGCGCTATAACCGGAGAAACACTTCCGAAGCAGAGGCGTCGCTTTCCCACTCCTTCGCCTATCTTAAACCGTTTCCGCACTAGGCTGTTGTAGCGCTCCGATTCCACTTTCCACCTCCTCTGGAATCCTGGGGTTTGCAGTTTCGGGAGGGGCCGCCCGGCCCCTCCCGAAACTGCAAACCCCAGGATTCCAGAGGAGGTGGAAAGTGGAATCGGAGCGCTATAACAGCCTAGTGCGGAAATCTCCTTAGTACTACTTTGCACGCACACCACCCTGCATCCTCACTACTACAATGGTCAGGCACCCTTCCCCACAGGCACATCACAACCCCTCGCGCCCTCAGCGTTTGCCCAGGGAGTCCGCGCCCCCTTGCGAAGGGGACCCTCACGCACCCCGGACCTCCCCGCTTCCCGCCCCACTCCTCCTCCTCCCCACAGAGTCAGAAGCCCTCAGGCGCCAGCTGGCAAATGCCTGACCGCTGCAAGCAGGCAATCCGCGAGGACTCGGGCACCCCGCAGGGCCTGAGCTCCCTTTCGGTGGGGCGTTCTCTTTACCTCCGGGCGTGGTGGAGAACAGGGTGCCCCCGGGCGTGGTGCAATAGTCATGAGGTAGCTGCGAGGCGTCGCTGATGGGCACCGTCCGGGTGGGGATGGCGCGGCTCTGGCTGTGCTGGTGGCCGCCGGAGGAGGACATCTCCCTGTTCTATTGTCCCGGGTGGAGGGAAGAGGAGCGAGGCGGCCCAGAGGGGAAGAACGGCGGCGGAAGAGAAGAGAGAAGGGGGGGGGGATAAAACGAAAGAAAGGTGGGGAAGGAGGGACCCCGGACGCTGAAGGAGGAGGAGGTGGTGGTGGGGGCGGCGGCGCTTCACTTCCTTCGGGGGCAACGGCGGCCGCCTCGCTGTCTCCGCTCCGGGGCGCTTTCTTCTCCGACCACCGCCTCCACCGCCACCTTCTCCCTCGGCCTCCGCCAGCAGCAGGAAACGAGAGGGCTGGGAGAGGAGGCGGGGACAGGAGGAGGAGGAGGAGGAGGAGGGAGGGAGGCCAGGAGCCTCGCGGGCGGGGCGGGCTGTGGAGCCGCCGCCGGAGCGGAGCCCGAAGCACGGAAGAGAGTTGTAGCTCTCTAGGAAGCGCCTGTCGGACTCCGAGCGGAACGGAGCCCTGAAAGCCGAATCCGGGCCGAGAGCGCGTGACAGTGAAGCGGCAGACCCCCCTCCCCGGTTCCGAGGACCCCCCCCCCGAGATGTTGGCGCGGCGTCCCAGAGTGTGCACACGAGTTAACGGACGGAGCTGGAAACACCCGGAGCGTGTCACTCACCTCCATGTGCAAGGCGGGCAGATTTGATCTGGCGTGTGGGCCTAAACACCACAGACACTCCTGACTAGAAGAGATGCTGTAAACTGAAGCAGTGGTAACTTTGTAGTTCGCACTTTGTCAAGTTCTGTCGACCTACTGGATCTGTTTCAGTTAGAACTAACACTAGTAGGGCCATTTCTGCACTACACTGCTATAGTGCTCTTAATCCGCTTTCAACATCCTGTGGAATTCTGGGGTTTGTAGTTTAGGGAGAGGCATTTAGAATTCTCAGCCAAAGAGCTCTTTGGCCTCCCTAAACTACAAACCCCAGAATTCCACAGGATGTTGAAAGCGGAATAAGAGCACTATTAACAGTGACCATTTCCGCACTACAGTGTTAAACTGCTGCTATTCCACTATCAACCTCCTACGGAATTCTGGGGTTTGTAGTTTAGGGAAGGGCACTTCGAATTCTCAGCCAAAGAGTTCTTTGGCCTCAGTAAACTACAAACCCCAGAATTCCACAGGGCGTTGAAAGTGGAATAGCAGCACTTTAACACTGTAGTGCGGAAATGGCCAGTGTGGTGTGGAAAAGGCCCAAGATTCAGACCGCAAAGAACACATGCGTCCCTGCCCTTTTCCGCACCAGCCTGTTATAGTGCTGTTATTCCACTTTCAATATCCTATGGAGTCCTGGGGTTTGCCTTTTCAAAGGGCCCTCCCTAAACTGCAAACCCCAGGATTCCATTGGATGTTGAAAGTGGAATAATAGCACCATAACAGGCTAGCGCAGAAATGGCCCCTGAAAATTGCTGAGACAGCATGCAGGGGTTTTTATTTGGTACAGGCTTAAGTGGACTACCTCCCCAGGTCTTGGGTATTGACTACTCTGTCCTCACATAGCTCAAATTTAAAAGACTGGCTCACTTTACGGTGACCCTGCTCTTGCAGTAGTATCCAGATATTCATAAATAGAATCTTCATGTTTATTTGGGAATAACTGTTTCTGTCTCATTCTTTTGTGAATGTAACAAAGCAGTTTAAATAAAAAATAAAGGCGTACAAGTGTAATACAACAAATAAGTGTAAACGTAGGCTTAATTTTGAATATATCTGTGTGCTCCTATGTGTATTCAGCAGATTGCATTAAAGTGACGACAAACCAACTTGAAATGCAAGCTGTTGTCTTTTTGCCAAGGCCAAGAGGAGGTAGATAAGGCTGGGCACATTGTGAGCCCTCTTAGTGATACTGGCTGATTGCATGTATGTGGGTTTTTTGTTTTGTTTTTGCAGAAACCCCGAACATGATGCTTGCATAAAGAACCCATGCTCATTGTTGTCTTTAGTGCATGGCACTTAGCTACCAAGAAAGTTTGCATTACAATTTCATCCTTAAAAGCATATACTTTATCGTTAACCAATCATGTTTTGGTGTTTGTAGATGCTAGTGGATACATACATTTTGGGCATACATGCATGTTGAAAGAGTCATAATTGTTTACTGCCTCTTATATTTATAGCATTTGGACACAAAGAATTGAAATAAATTAAGTTTTTTCCAGTGACTGTGCAAGCCTTGTTTAATTTCTGTGGAGCAAACTGTTGCTAAGAATCCAAGAGGAACAATGTCACTGAGAAAGTTGGCCATATGCTGTATATGATAGTTGTATGTGACAAGCTGTCCAGATATAGGACCCCCCTCCCCCAAAAAAAATTACGACTGCCATTCAGTATTGTAGTTAAGACTGCATGATCTTACTGCAAGACTACATAAATGACCCCCAGCCTACCATAACAGTGGGATCTGGCAAAGGATGTGTGCTCAGCTGCCAATTGGGGCATGAGGAGGATGACAATTCCACTATGACCAGTGAGTGAGGCTGCAATAATCAGAAGCAGTGCCCCTGTCACAAGTCCTTATTGCCAGTTCACTTAATGGTGAGAAGGTGTTGGTAACACCTTCCTCTTTGCACCCCAGTCAGCCACTCAACAGACCCCTTTCAGGTGGGCTGGGAGCAGGTTGGCCAGGAGATGTTACATTACACATGCGTAACTTAGTAGCTAGTGTAGAATAGTGGTGTATATCTTTAATAGCCATTAAGCAGAATCTTACCAGATATAGGTTGGCAAGGTGTACGTTAAAAATACTTCTGCATAAACACTGGGTATCCAAAAACTGTTCTTTGTATCTTGTGACCCTAGCTTACAAAAACATCTACTGCAAAATTTTTGCACACACAGTTTACCTTTTACACTCATGCAGCAGCAATACCCAGGTGCTTATACAGGCACTTGATAGCGCTGTTGAGCCGGAATCTGCTAGTACCTGGCCACCATATAATTGCACAGTCCTTGAGATCCATAAAATCCAGAAACATTAGTTAATGGCATGGGGTTATGTGGTGAGTTAATAAAAAAGCTATTCTATTCTTAAAATGTTTACTTAGGAGTAATTTGCACTGCATTCAGCCAATCACTCTGTTAAAAAGATCCTTTTTAATTTCACACTACAGTTATATCACATTGATTCCACTTTCACTGCTGCCATGGCAGGCTGTAGGAGTATGGGAAGGAACAAGTTCCTGCCCTATGACCTAATAATTTTAAGTAACACCAACTTGTCGTATGTTAATACAACTGACTCTTGCCTTATCAGACTGATGCCCTGTATTGGTTGCTTTTAACACACTAGAAAAACTGACCTGCTTCACAGATAACCTCCCAAACTGTTGCTATGTGTGTTTTCTGTAGAAATCGACCTTTGTGTCAGAACCTTAGAGAGCTTTTTTTAAAAATGCATGTCTGCAGTAACCTGTTTGAGTATAAAACTGTCATTCAAAATATGAACTAGCTGAACTGCAGTTAATCATTAATTCAGTCTTCTGCACCATCGTTGCACTTTTTGCTGTTCCCAAAGGAAACACGAGAAAGAGAAGAACAGGATGCCGTGACTCCTATTGCGTGAATTTCTTGTTGTTGTGTGCCTTCCACAGGGTTTTCTTGACAACATGTTCCTCTGATGATGAGAGAATGACATGTCCAAGGTCACCAGATAGTTCTCTGAGTTGTAGTCCAATGCTCAAATCACTATATCACACTGCCTTTTCACTGTACAAGTAACCACATGTGTACCTATGTAGGAGTAAAATCCATTTAAGCAAAGTGGGACTTACTTCTGGGTTATATGAGTAAGACAAATTTTTGGAACTGGATGCTAACAGGATAATCTTACTCATTTTCTGTACTCAGAAGTAAGACCTACTGTGTTCAATAGGTCTTACACCCAGATAAGTATAGATAGAACTTTAGCCTAAATCAGCCATTCTCAACTGTTTTTTGGGCCATTGGCCCCCTTAGGAGTTCTTCTCGGATTCCAGGACCCCCATCAAACAGGGATATAATGCACACAGATAGACAGGAGATCATTTATTATTGAACACCAAGAAATCTTGAACATTCCTATATACTGGACAAATTTTTAAAAAAGATTGTGTTAAATTAAACATCTATTAGGCCTAATGCAATCCTTGAACCTGGTGCTTGTCAATAAGCTTCATGATAACTGGGCTCCAAATTAGACAATGACAGTCAGAAGTTACCTCTTGTCACAATATCAATTCTGTTCCTGGATTTTGTCAAGGAAATTACCTTGCTGAATCCACATTTAACCAAATATGTTGAGGGAAAGACAGTAAAAAAATTTTTTCCCCCTACAGTAATGGAAATGTATTTGACAGATCACTCTTAATCCAAAACTGAAAGTGTTGTCTCCAGTTAAGGTTGCTGCCTGAGTGTTTCATTGATTCGGTTACCAAGGCTCCCATAAACCTTTAGGACTCCACTTCCCACAGTTTTCAGTCTGTGAACCCCTTCAAATATGTCAGGGCCTCCTTGGGAGCCATATGCCCCCTATTGAAAATGGTTGGCCTAAACAGAGGGGGAAGGCAGGCTGTTATTTCGTTATTCTCCACTGTATTATTTGTCATCATGATAGGTAAAAGCATTAAATGTTTCCTTTGGCACACAAGGCAGCGTTATTTGCTTGCATACTTAACCATAGCAGTAACTCTGACAAACTGAACAGTGAAATCTGCTGGATACAGTTTTGCACTCATGATCTTTAGCAAGACAATTATATAAAAGAAATTCTGTTTCATTGATTAATAATGTGACTAAACCTGTAATCCCATGTTACTGCAGTTTAGGCCTACTTGGAGATACCGCTAGATATCATTTTGATATCATAATTTGGCTCTCTTCCACCACCCCTCTCCACATGTTTGTGAGGCCCCCGGACAAGCACAGAACTAGGCTCGACCACTAATTGCTGAATATTCCATTCTCCACCCAGTCAGGCCAGAAATAGCCAGATCCTTGCTTTAGGAGACCTCTCTGCAAACACCTTCATTATGTATGCACGCTGTTTACAAAGGACTCCCTGCCCCGAGCAGGCATTCTGGCAAGCTGAATACTCAAACTGCCAAGCACTGAGCATCTGCATACTGGCTAACTCTTCGTCAATTCAGACTTAACTTAATCATGCTAAATTCTGACCTTTCCAAAGCTTTTTCCCACTCCTAAAACACATTGTTTTCCCCAAGTATGGCATAGTCTGCAGTCACATTTCCCTCTATAAAAACCCCTGATTCCGAGACCATCCTCGGATCACTCCCGAGTTCCAGACCACCTTGCTGCTGCTTTGCTTGGCGAGCTTCCCCTCAGCTCCACATGCTGAGATACATCAAACCCCAGCATCTCTCTCTATCTTCTTTCCGGGCTTCAGGAACAGGTCTCACCCGAATCAGCTATCCCTCTGAAAATCCCGCTATCATACTCAAACCTTTATTTTCCTTAGTTATCTGTGTGCGTGTGTTGCTTACATTGTGTGCCTGTATTTAATAAAGATCATTCACTATTTCCAAGACGGTTTGCTTCTTGACTTGGCCTGACCCCGTAAACATTGGGTTACAAGATCCTGCTGCGTTACCCTGCCTCTCGTAGTGCCAACCAGTACTCTTGACTAATTTCCCCCATCTTGTGTAATTGTAAGGTTATTTAGGTTAGGACCCCCAGTAAACAGGGTAACACCCATGCAGACTGAAAGATCCTTTAGCTCTTTTACCCATTTAGCAAATGGGTTTAAATGCATCTAACTATGCATAGGAATGGTCTCTAAGAAAATACTGGTTTTGGCCAGCCTGTTTCCTTTTTAGCAGAAAACTGAAAAGGGATAGGCCAGAATCCTATTGTTGCTGTACACTAGCATAACAGCCTGTAAAACAGTCTGTAAGTGGTTGTGTTCTCCACTCACACAGGGAGAGGTGAATGGCAATGATGCTCATGGAGTAGATAGCTATGGCTCCGATGTCTGGCTTCTGGGGTAGAGTTATCATCAGAGCGAAAGTATTCTACTAGCTATGGTTATAGACTTCAATTTTCTCCTCTGATTATCATGGTAACACATAAAACCTTCAAAGATTAGAAGCATTTTGAAAGCTCTCTCCCTGTGGTTACTGCAGAAGTCTTGAAGAGTAATAGTTTATCAGGCACAGCACTGGAGTGCTGACAGGTGGACATTTTGCATCAACCTCCTCCAACTCAATGCGCTCCCCATGTGTTGGACTCCAGCTATTTTTGGTCTCATATTTTCCCCTTTGAACCTGGCCCATATTTGAATATAAACCCCATAACTTCTTTAAAACTGAACTTGTCTTTTGTTAGAATGAGGTGCCTTCTCTTTTTGTCTAGGCTACTAATTAAAATGAAAACAAAAATCTATATTCCCTCCCAGGGATCCCCTTCCAAATGACATTTCAAAACCGACTGATTTCTTGACTAATCACTTCCCTGTTCCTAAGACAATCTGCCAAATTCACTTTCTAAGCCACTTGTCCTTAATCAGCATTTCAGAAGGGGATTTTCTTTGCCGGAATGCAAGGAGCCCTGAATTCAGAACCCCGAATGCAACTGTTCAGCAATTTGTGCGCAGGAGCAAGGAGAACTACTGCTATAATAATCAGTTCAGAGAAATAGAAGATGATAACAAAAAAAGGTAGAACAAAAGACCTCTTCCACAACATCCAAGAAATCAAATGCAAATTTACATCAAGAGTGGAGATACTATATGACCAGCAGCAGAACGTATTACATGACCAGGCAGAAATCAAAAGATGATGCAAACAATTAACTGAAGAAAAAGAGATAAAAAGATGATAGATTCATTTAAGAAAGAACGTATGAAGTTCAACTGCCAATATTAGGAACTGCAAGCTGCACACAGAGCACTTGAGAGAAATAAAGCACTGGGAAGAGATGGCATACCAATAGAACAGCTTCAAGCTGCAGAGACTAGTTCTAGTTCTAACTAAACTCTGACAACAAATATGGAAAACAAAAGAATGGCCTACAGATTGGAAATGCTTGATGTCTATTCTAAGCTACAAGAAAGGAGACACCAAGGATTGCAATAATCACAGAATCATTGCATTAATTTTCCATGCAAGCAAAGCAATGCCCAACATTCATATATGGAGTGTGAAATACCAGATGTCTAAGCTGTGTGCAAGAAAGGAAGAGCCCCTAGGGATCCTATGGCAAACATATGATAATGGCACACACCAAATAATTTCAAAAGAGAATCAGCCAGTGTTTTATAGATTATAGCACAGCCTTCGACTGTGTAAACAAGAAAAACTATGGATTGCTCTTAAAGAAATGGGTGAACCACAGCATTTGATTGTCCTGGTGCGTAATCTGTACTCAGGAGAAGAGGCTATCATTGGGATAGCATATGGAGAATGAAATGTTTCCAATTGGCAAGAGGATCAGGCAAGGCTGCATTTTACCACCTATCTGTTTAATTTATACACAGAAGATATCATATTTAAAGCAGAAGAAGGAGGCATGAAAATTGGAGGAAGTAGCATCAACAAAAGGTTTACAGATGGACTTTAAGAAAACAAAAATAATGACCATATATGATTACATAACTTTACAGGAGATGATAGAGACATCGAAATAGTGAAAGATTTTCCATATCTTGGCTTGATCATTAATCAGAATGGAGACTATAGTCAAGAACTCAGAAGAAGGCTAGGATGTGGAAGTACAGCTATGAAAGTACTAGACAAGATCCTAAAATGCAATTAACAATTTTCCTTGCCAAATAACTTAAGACAAGCATCCCAGAATTTTGTTTCCTCCCTCAAAGAGTCCCTCTTGTTAACCTATTGTCACCTACAGTCAAACTTTCCCAGATGGTCTACTTTCCTTAACCATTGGATTTCTCAATCTAAACTGAAGAGAAAGCACTCCAGGAACTTGAAGAACAGTGACCACCATGTAGCCCTCCATTAGTTGTTGACCAGCAACTCCCAACATCCCTCACATTGGCTATGCTGGTTATGGCTGCTGGCAGTTGCACTTCAACATTTGGAGGGCTACACGATTCCCAATCCTGTACTAGGTTACCCAGATATGTTTTGTGCCTGACAATACTGTCTTCTCATCAACCATTAGTCTCAAAAATATATGAAGCAGGCATGGATATGGGCTATGGGCCTTTCCGCACTACACCGTTATAGTGCTATTATTCCACTTTCAACATGCTGTGGAATTCTGGGATTTGTAGTTTACTGAGGCCCTCTAAATGCCCCTCCCTAAACTGCAAACCCCAGGATTCCATAGAGTATTGAAAGTGGAATAATAGCACTATAACAGTGTAGTGTGAAATGGCCCCTTGTCCTGATGGGCTGATGCCTTAAGCAGCAGGAGCAGCATTGTCCTTTCTTCTTTCTAGTCTGGAATCTACGTCAGTATCATCTCATCTCATTAAGCACTTCCTGAAAGGGGCATTTTTCTTCTTCTGAATGCAGACAGATTTCCAACCTGCCATTTTTTCCACTTTACCTATACTTCATGTGACGAAGGGCACATCTACCCCAGGGCCTCCTACAAATCCCCTTTAACATTTCCCAGAAGCCTCATGCTGCCGCCAGCAGTGGTGTCTCCTCCAGTCCACAACAGGCCACCTTGTCACTCCAGTTTCTACCCACATGAGTCTCAGACTGCTGCAAATTTCCCATTTCTTGCTTCCACTTCCTCTCCTCAATCTTTATTTAATCTTTGTTTATCTGAAAAGCTTTAAAAGTCTTCCTTTTAGAGCAACCAGCTTTCCCTGGACTAATAGTATCAATTAATGTCTGATTCAAAGTATTTTGCTATTCATTTAATTTTTTTTCTATAGCATTATGTCTGGATCAAGTGGCAAACTATTCTTAGCAATTTCACTCATATATTGAAGCATTCCCCTCTCCCCAAAAAACTTTTATAATTAACATGTTTGGCTTATATACCATCAAGAATATATCTTCATTTCCCCTGTCTTTAAAGAAGTAATCCAGTTAAAGTACCTGTATTATTAACTTTCCTCAAGATAATCTTCTGCTTGGTTCATTTGGAATTTGAATTAATTGTATAGATTTGATAAAGGATGTTAAAATAGTCTTTAATGTACTCTCTTAAAATACCATCAGATGTGATGGCAAGCCATGGTTTATTGTGATAAGAACGAGCCATAGCAAACCTTAGATTGGTATGCCTGTTTGCTCTTCACCTCCCTTGTGACTACACAGAGGCCCTTTTCGCACAGCATTTTTGAAGCCAAAGGGCCCCTTGAGCATCGCGTAAATGTGAAGAGCGGTCTGCATGACGCACTCACATTTATGCAATGCTCAAGGGCCTGACGCAGACCACACACGCACCTTTTCATTTTTGGCTCAAAGCCAAAAATGGTGCGTGGTTGTGCATCGCTCCGGGACCCCGCACGCACTTACCTGGCGTGTAGTGCCTCGGGAGCCGGGCTGGTCGCACGTCCTCTCCTCAGTGCAGCCTGAGATCCCAGGCTGCACTGCAAATGGAAGAGACGGGGCACTTGCGCGAGGAGGAAGGAGCTGCAGAGCCAAAGCAGCAGGGACATGGCAGCGTTCCTTCCAAGCCTTCTTGCGTGAGAACCCCAACCCACCAGTGCGAAAAGGGTCAGAGTTTTCAAACTTTAATTTCTGTTTTGATTAACTGCGTCTTATTCTACAGGAACACAAAAACTATGTTTAATCTCTAAACTATGTTTTGTTTGAAACAAACCGTCTTAAGGCCATGGATTAGGAAAGTGGCTTGTGTAAACAATCCATAGTTATGATTAATCACAGTTTATGATTTGAATGTAGTGCTGAACTACATGACAAAGAGAAATGAATGAGAAAGTGAGAATGAGAAAGAAATGAAAGCTTTTGGTCTCTTCCTTCAGTTCTGCCAGGGGAAAAGAGAGGGAAAAGAGTGTCCAAAACTTGCTGTATTTTGTTCATGTCACAATAAACCATTATTTATTGCAACAAATCCAAATTGGCTCCTTTTTTTCACTCATGGGAACATACTAGCGCAGAATAACATCTTCAGAGATTGAGCATTTGGACAACTGATCTTTATAGGTAGAAATTCCTTTTCAAGAAGAAACTGTTACTCAATAGATGATACAGAGAATTCCTGTTCTTCTTCGTGGTCTCTGTGCCTTCATACACTAGGAGCTTTAGCGCCTGCGCGGTAGCGTTCGGAAACTTCTAGAGCTTGTTCGCTTGGCGGGAACCCCTCCCCCACGCCGGTACTGCGCATGCTCCTCCCGCCGAGCAACGGTCTCTCCTCAGTTCTTTCTCGTCCGCCGTCGCGTACAGAAGGTTCTTTAGTTTGTTCCTCTCACTTTTGTGCTTGGCTTGCTGTTTTCACGGTTTTACGGATTTTGGACTGTCTCTGACCTCTCTTTCGGACTCCCCCTTCGGCTTTGGTCTTTTCGGATTTTCGCAGTTTGGCGTTCTTCGTCTTATGTCCGCGCTCTTCAAGAAGTGCGTGTCCTGCGGGCGCAAGGTTGCCCTCAACGACAGCCACAAGGAGTGTCTCTTCTGTTTGGGTGAGTCCCACAACATCCGGACTTGCCCAATTTGCCGGGATTTTACTCCCCAAACTCTCCGCAACCGGTCCGCGAGACTTAAGTCTTATTGTTGGGAACAGTCTCTGCGGGCGATAGACGAGACCTCCACTTCCAAGATGGCCGACAAGAAGACGACCACGCCATCGACGGTATCGGCGGCTGCCGTTCCGTCCACCTCGTCGGTATCGGGCTCGGTACCGGCGAAAATGCCGATCTCGGCGTTACCGAGGATCCCGAAGCTGTCGGCGGCTGCCAAGTCAGCGAAAGGATCCTCGACGGCGAGGAAGGCTGAGGCTCCCCTGACGGAGACGCCTGCTAAAAAGCGCCCTGCTCCGGACGGAGGCAAGGGCAAGGAGAAGGAGAAGGAGAAGGAGAAGAAGAAGAAGGAGAAGAAGCGCTCCCCGGCTGGGGACGTTCAACCTCCTCCTCCTCCTCCTACTCAGCAGCCTTCCAAAGGGCGAGGCGAGTCCGTCGATCTCTCGGATGATGAGATCGAGGACGTTCCCCAACAGCGCCCGGACTCGCCTGTGGCAGACCCTCCAACCCTGGTGGAGGAGCGCCACCGCCCTCCTAGCCGTCGCAGGTCGGCCGACCTGCAGCAGAGAGAGCCCTCTGCTTCTCCGGAGCGGCGTTCGACCTCCTTCCGGTCCCGGTCCCGCTCTTCCGAGCGTCCGGTGGCCTCGCCGCCTCCTAGGGAGACAAGAGAGGAACAACCTCGCTCGTCTGCCTCCAGATACACCTCGGCGTCCTACGTGGCCAGGTACGCGAGGGAATCTGAATGGAGAGAGCGCCCGGCCTCTTATCGGTCACATTCACCATCGTACCGGGATCGGTACCATCGTGGCCCGAGTCGCTGGGAGACCTTCCGGAGGTCCCGGTCACCTCGTCGACAGCGCGAATCGCGCTCGCCTAGAGGGGACGAGGCTCGGTACCGTCGACGCCGAAGCCGATCTCCGTCGGACCGCCGCTCCTTCAGCCGCTCTCCCTCTCCTCGATATCATAGAGCGAGGGAGCCTTCACCTCGGTATCGGGCGATATCGCCACCTCCTAGGGTCACGGCAACGGCGACGCGCCCTACGGAGTCGGTGGTGACTGAGCGGGCTACGACGACGTCAGCCTGCCAGACTACCCCTGTCACCACTAAGAAGGTGAAGTCAGTAGTCAGCCAGCCCAAGCGGGACGCTGCTACTACCACCGCCCCGGCTGCAGAGAAGCCTAGGAAGGCAACACCTGTGGCGACTGCGAAGGAGCCGGAAAGCGAGCGGCGAGAGGACTCACCGACCTCAGAGTCGTACGACTCGAGTGCGGAATCAGAGGTGTCTGAGGCGGCCTCCCAGGAGTCTCCTCCGCTGGGATTCGGGGACCCGATCCCAGATTCTGCTCCAGAGGACGTCCACCAGTTCTCTGCGATGCTGCTCCGCATGGCTACTACCCTCGGCCTTAAGATCGCCGATGCGGAGCCGGAGGACGACGATCCAGCCTTCTCCGTCTTCGAGGAGAAGCGACCTGCCACGGCCCCGCTTCCTCTCCTGCCCCGGGTATCCAGACTGGTGAAGGCCGCCTGGGATAGGCCGGCCTCGGCTCAGCCGATACCGCAGCGGTTGGAACACCTCTACAGGGTGCAGAAGGATAACGCCGGTTATCTCTTTAATCACCCTGCACCGAACTCTGTGGTGGTCGAGTCGGCACAGATGAAAGGCTCCGGCAGGCAACACACCACCCCGCCGGACAAAGAGGGCAGGAAGTTGGACGCCTATGCAAGAAGGTTCTATTCCGCCGCCTCCTTGCAGATCAGGCTGTCCAACACTCAGGCTTGCCTCGCGGCATACCTGAAAAAGGTGCTCGATCGCCTGCAACCGGCGATGGAGGCGGTACCGGAGGACATCCGCCAAGCCTCCTCCGTGATCTTCAACGAGGCCATCTCCATCGCTCGGCAGCAGATGGCCTCCTCCAGGCACGCAGTAGAGATTGCCTCCCGGGTCATGGCGGGATCCATCGGCCTGCGCCGCCATGCTTGGCTGCGGCCGGCCGACATCCAGGAGGACACCAGAAGGAGGATTGAAGATCTCCCCTTCGACGGTGAGGGCCTATTCAATTCGTCCACAGACGAAGCTTTGGACAATCTCGTTAAGGCGAGGCTGACCGCGAAGAAGATCGGGCTACAGCCGGCCACGCAAGCCCGCAGGACCTCCACCTTCCGCCCATCCTGGCGACGATCTTCCACCTCGTCGTTCCAGCGTTCGGCCCAGTCTGGACAGTCGAGACCGTCCTCCGGCTCATCGGCCAGACGCACGATTAGGCGACGCCCGGCTTCGTCCAAGAAGTCCTCCTCCGAGACAAAGTCTCGGTTTTGACGTGCCTGGCAGGACCTACCAATACCCACTCTTCAGCCTACCATCAGCGCTCGGAGACCGACCGACTCTTGCTCGACATCTCGCGGAGTGGCAGTGTGTCACTACGGACTCTTGGGTGCTTTCCATCGTCCGTCTTGGCTACGCCATCGAGTTTCTCGATATTCCTCCTCGAGGCGTTTACTATTCCACGCCGTCGAGTCCGGCCCTCCTTTATTTATTTATTTTTATTTTATTTATTTGTATCCCGCCTCTCCATATGGATCGAGGCGGCGAACAACTTAGCATGTATTTCGAAACATTTTTCTATACATGCCCCCAACAAGCTGGGTACTCATTTTACCGACCTGCGAAAGGATGGAAGGCTGAGTCAACCTTGGGGCCCGGCAGGATCGAACTCACAACCTTGTGGTTTGTGGCTTGCAGTACTGGCATTTAACCACTGCGCTACCAGGGCTCCCTCCAATCCCTCCTCCAGAAAGAGGCGATCGAGCAGCTCCCGCAAGAGGCCAAGACCACCGGCTTCTTCTCCAGGTACTTCACGGTACCGAAAGCCGACGGTACCCTCCGGCCGATCCTAGACCTCAGAGGGGTGAACTACTACATCCGCCCCAAAAGGTTCAAGATGGTCACGATACCGTCGATCCTGCCCTTCCTACATCGAGGGGACTGGTTCGCCTCCATCGATCTCCGAGACGCATACTTCCATATCGCCATTCACCTGCAGCACAGACGGTACCTCCGCTTCGCAGTCGATGACACCTGTTACCAGTACAAGGTGCTGCCGTTCGGACTCTCGACTGCCCCAAGGGTCTTCACCAAGTGCATGGCCCCGGTGGTATCCTTCCTGCGGACGAAGGGTGCTTCTGTCTTCCCTTACCTCGACGATTGGCTGTTGGTGGCGTCCTGCAAAAAGAGACTTTACCACGACGTCCACATGACATTGTCACTCCTGACCCGCCTTGGTCTACGGGTGAATCCGAAGAAGTCCCACCTCGAGCTGGCGAGGATCTTGGACTTCATCGGGGCGACGCTCGACTCGACCTCCGCCAGGGCGTACCTACCAGAGTCTCGAGCCCAAACCCTGATCCGGGCCGCCGCTCACGCGCGTAAGGCCCCGACGTTATCTGCGAGAAGCGTCCAGCAGCTCTTGGGCTACATGGCTGCGACGACCGCTGTGACATATCTCGCCAGGCTGAGAGCGAGACCTCTTCAACACTGGTTCGTCCGCATATTCGACCCCCTGCGAGACGAACAGACACTCCGACTGCAGCTGCCGGGAGACATCCGCTCATCCCTCCGATGGTGGCAGTCGCGACGCAATCTCATGTCAGGGATGCCTTTCCAACAGCCGACACCGAAGGTGACGGTAACGACCGACGCCTCCCTGTATGGATGGGGTGCCCACTGCGGCGATCTCAGAGTCCGCGACAGATGGACCGACGACGAGACCGCTCTCCATATCAACGCGCTGGAGCTGCTCGCCGTCTTGAAAGCGCTACGGGCGTTCCGCCACGTCGTAGCGGGGCGGACGGTCCTGGTTCTGACGGACAATACCACCGCCATCTGGTACATCAACAGACAAGGAGGGACTCACTCCACAACCCTGCTCAACATTGCACTCGACTTGTGGGAATGGTGCATTCGCCTGCATACGCATCCCGTGGCAGTTCACCTGGCCGGGCAGGAGAACACCACGGCAGACGCCCTCAGCAGGGACACCTCATCCCATCACGAATGGTCTCTCTCCGGAGAGGCGTTCAGACTGACTCGGGACCGCTGGGGCGAACCATCGATCGACCTCTTCGCGACCAGGGAAAACGCGAAGTGTCGCCGATTCTGTTCCAGAGCGGGCCACGATCGTGCCTCCATCGGGGACGCTTTCCAGTTTCCGTGGACCGGGGAACTCCTCTACGCGTTCCCGCCGTTCCCGCTGCTCGGCCGGACGATATCGAAGATCCTCGCCGACCGAGCCGACGCGATCCTGGTAGCCCCGTACTGGCCGAGGCAACATTGGTTCGCACCCCTGCTACAAGCCGCATGAGACGACCTGCTCCGGTTGCCACCGACACCGGACCTGCTCTCCCACTCCGGCGGCCGAGTCCTCCATCCGGACCTGCCACGCCTGGCCCTCCATGCCTGGAGGATATCGCACTAGACGATCCCGTGCTCGGTACCGTCCTCGTCGCGGCCAGGAAGGAATCCACCCGTCGCAACTATCAATACAAGTGGTGACGCTTCCTGACCTTCGCTAACGAGAGGAGTGAGCCGGTATCGCCCGCGGGGCTCTCTACCGTCCTGCATTTCCTCCTGCACCTCCGGCAACAGGGGCTGGCGTTTCCATCCCTGAAGGTGTATCTTTCCGCGATCGTGGCATACCAACCGCCACGATCGGCTGCCTCGGCCTTCTTCAGGAACGATACCGTTAAGCGGTTCCTGAAAGGACTTCATCATCTCTACCCGCCGGTATCGCCGCCGCTACCGCCGTGGTCCCTCTCGCTGGTGCTCTCGCAGCTGACAAAGCCGCCCTTCGAGCCGATGGCGACCTCGGATGATAGGCTTCTCACCATGAAAACTGCCTTCTTGGTAGCGGTGACCTCAGCGAGGCGAGCGGGTGAGATCACAGCTCTTCGATCCGATGAGCCCTTCACGGTCTTCCACAGAGACAAGGTGGTCCTGAGACCTGACATCTCGTTCCTGCCTAAGGTGGTGTCCAGTTTCCATCTCAACCAGGACATCATCCTGCCTGCCTTCTTCCCGAACCCGACGACACCGTTGGAGCGGTCTCTCCACTCCCTGGACGTGCGTCGGGCCGTGGCCTTCTACATGGACAGGACTGCTTCCTTCCGACAGACGCCGCATCTCTTCGTTTGCTATGGGCGACGTCGGAAGGGCCTCAAAGTGTCCACCCAGCGCTTCTCCAAATGGGTGGTGAGGACTATTCAACTGGCGTATGAGCTCGCGAGGAAGCCTCCGCCAGTCCTGCTTCGAGCCCACTCCACCAGAGCGGTGGCTACTTCTGCGGCCCTCCTGCGAGGAGTTGACCTGCATGAACTCTGCCGTGTGGCGACCTGGTCCCAACCATCGACCTTCGTGCGCCACTACAGGCTCGACTGCCGGTCGCGCAGAGATGCCCGGTTTGGACGTGAGGTGTTGGCTTCCGTGCTGTAGGACCTGACCCGCCGTCCGACCGGTAAGCTACACAGTCTCCTAGTGTATGAAGGCACAGAGACCACGAAGAAGAAGAACAGGTTGCTTACCTGTAACTGTGGTTCTTCGAGTGGTCATCTGTGCCATCATACACACCCGCCCTTCCTCCCCTCTTTCTCAGGTCCCTGTAGGTTCTACGGCGGACGACAGAACTGAGGAGAGACCGTTGCTCGGCGGGAGGAGCATGCGCAGTACCGGCGTGGGGGAGGGGTTCCCGCCAAGTGAACAAGCTCTAGAAGTTTCCGAACGCTACCGCGCAGGCGCTAAAGCTCCTAGTGTATGATGGCACAGATGACCACTCGAAGAACCACAGTTACAGGTAAGCAACCTGTTCTTACTTCACCTGGGGAAAAGGGAAGGAGGTATGTGTGCATAATGTTACTATACATAATTAATAATTTTTGCTAATCCGAGGGGCTGCTCCAACTCATAATCAGATATAAATAAACATATTCTTCTTTCAGTTGAGGTATATTTAGTAAAGTATGAAGTGGATGCATATCTTTAAGGCAGAGCACACCCAGTGAGTAGAAAGATTTGTGGCAAAGAAGTTAATTTAATCATTGTCACTCTAGGCAGGATGGTTTTCCATGGAACAACAGAATATGCAGCAAGTTCAGTAAACTACAAACCCCAGAATTCCACAGGATGTTCAAAGTGGAATAATAGCACTATAACAGTGTAGAGCGGAATGGCCTTAGGTGACGTTTCTACCAAGGAAAGTGTCATAGATGGACTAATCAAACAAAATAAAAAAACAGCTATCAAAAAGAAAAATAAATATATGATAAATACTTTATGCTTCCTTGTTTTTTTCCTTACATACTGGCTATAATTCCTGGGATTATCTGCTCTGGAGACAATAGCAGTAGCACAGCCAATGATTTGTTTAAAAGCTATAGAGAGAATATTAACAGCGCAGTCCTGTAGCTGTCTATTTAGAGGTAAGTCCCATAGAGCTCTTTTGTTGGAAGTAAGGCTATTTCCACACTAGACTGTTATAGCACTATGATTCCACTTTCAACATCCTATGGAATCCTAGGGTTTGCAAATAACAGTCTCGTGAGGAAATGGTCTAAGTCTCATTTCTTAGTAAATTAATGTAATTAATTGCTGCTCAGCTCTAGAACTTTCCGAATGCTACCGCGCATGCGTGAAGATCCCAAGACCACGAAGAAGAATATAAACAACCCAATAATTCATGATTAAAGGATTAGACTATATTTATTCTACTTGGCCTGCTAATTGGTAGTGTTAAAACCTGCTGTTTGTAAAATAAGTTGGCTATTAATAATGCATTTTTGTACAGCTATACAGGTCATTTTACTAATAAATTACGTACAAAGTGAGTACATTACATTTATAATTCACATTTAGAACATTCATTTGGACTTCACTGTGAACAAAAGTCTCCACAACATGTTCTACATGTAAAGAACAAAGTATGAAGAACAAGACAAATTATTAGCTCCCTGTAGTTTTTCTTCTTTTTTCTTCAGTCTCAGCACAGAGATGACTTTGAATATGCATTGTGAATCAAGAGGACACCTAATCTGAATATTAATTAGGTACTAATATTTTGTCTGCATTTATTTATTGGCTTTTTACATAGCCTTTCTGCAATGCAGCCTTGTCAGTGCCTAACAGTAAATGCAAATACACAAATAAAAATGAAAACATAGGCAAAATAATGCAGCGTTCCACAAAAGAGTAGACAAAACGTGAAGAAGCAAACATAAAGATCTCCCTGTGTCCCAGTTGTTTAACAAAAAGCCATGACAAAATAAAATAAAATAAAATAAAAATCCTCCCTCGCCTTTAACCATTCTGCTGAAATTAAGAAATCTTGGTGATAATGAGGAATCGATTTTGTGCAGAAGGACTGTGAGATCTGGTACTCTAATGTTTGGGCCTAGTGTGCCTTAATTCTTAGTAAAATTCTTTGTACCATCTCTAGTTGGTGGATCTTGGGATTTTGGTTTTTTTAAAAAAAAGGCCCACAAGCCTCCATCCCACCTGCTGTAGGTTAACATGGTTTTCTGTTGTACATGAGCAATAAATTATCAGAAATCCCTTTAAAAAAAAAAAAAAAGCTCAATCCACACATACAAAATGACAAAACAACAAAAAATACACACAAACATTAACAGACATTTACACAGAAATAAAACAAATACTGTACTAACACAACATAACTAGGATTGGTTCCTGCCCTTTTTGCCAACAGTTTAGATTACTTAAACATTTATACTTAATTATTAAGTCATATTTTATCTCATAATTATTATTGCTTATAACTTATTGTTTTAATTACATACTTAATTTCTCAAGTTCATAATTACTTATTAACTTATTCTAGATTGTTTTATACAAATGATCATACATCTAAAGATAATTGTCTATATAGAAACAACATTTTGAAACAACAAACAGAATACATCTTCTAAATCTACTTCTACATTTTCCAATTAATAATATCAGAAATGCCTCTTTAATGCATTGGATTTACTTCCTCTTCAGAGAAGAAGAGGAGGATCAAAAAGGAGTGCCTCTTCAGATTTTGAATTTGGTGGTGCAGTATATCTCCACATCTTGAATGCAAAAAGTCTCTCATTCAGTTCCTGCCCAACACTGGAGCCTGAAAAACTGAACTAGAGGGACCAATGCTCTGTCTTTGTGCAAGGCAACATCTATTTGGAGGTGGGCTGCAACTCAGCAGCAGTTTTACAGGCAGAAAAGTCCCACATCCCCTCTGTGGCATCTCCTCTTTGGGCTTTGGAGAGCTGTTGACTATCAGTGTAGAAGTGAGTGGGCAACCAGCTTGTGGGATAGATGAGGCCTGCCATCCTTTGCTCTGACCTGGGATGCCCCTTCTTTGTCAACAGCCTTTGTAGAAATTGGACTTAGAAAAAATCTCCTATTTGCATGCCCTCCAACATGCCCACAGATGAAACCAGGATGTGCATGGTCAAGCAGCAGCAGAGTGTGGTCAAACTGGCACAAGTTATTATTGCGGAAGAACACACAAGGTATGAAAATATGTAGCTTTGCTTTTGCTTGAGCTTACAGGGAAGGGCAAGATTCCACCTCTTCCTTTCTTCTCCTCTGGCCGAATTAATTGAGTGTAAACTACTTGCGCACTTTGAATTCACTGTGCACCAATGGAAGCAAGCAAGGGACAAATTAGGAAAATGGGGTGAGGAGAGAGAAAAGGACATTTTAAAAGCAGTGAAAAAGTGACATGTCAGGGGATTATTTGGGATTGTCCCTGTGAAATCAGGACAGTTAGAGGGTACACATTTAAAGGACTGACCTTTTTTCGGGGGGGGGGGCTTTACTGCCACAGCTGTCATCAGTGAGGGAAAAGATTAACAGAAATGATGAAGAACGAGAGAGGGTAGAAGAGGGGGCAGAGGAGCAAAGGAGAGAAGATTGTAGGACAAAACTTGGAAAAATTATTTTTTTCAGCAGCTCCCAGATTTCTATCTGCCTTGACTACTCACTGGCTGTGCTAGCTGGAGCTGCAATCCAAAAAAGTAAATTTTCCAAAGTGTGGCATGGAGAGCGAACGGAAAAAAGAAAATGGTTCCCTCGCACCAGCTGTCCCTGTTCACTTTGGAGTTTCATCCTCATCCACCTCAGTATGCTGCCTTCAGAGATTTCCTCACAGCATGTGTGCCTTCAACTTGCCTATGGACATACAGCAACCCCATAAATTTCCTAAGGTTTTCTTAGTCAAGGAATCCTTAGAGGCAGTTTTGCCAGTTCCTTCCTCTGAAATATTGTATAGCCTACAGCACCTGGTATTCGTTAAGTCTCCCATCCAAGTACTAACCAGAGTGATCCTGTTTAGCTTCCAAAATCAGAGGGGACCTGTCTTTAGGAAATTTAGGCCCTTCAAGGGTAGGATGGCTGTATAAAAATGTATGGCTTCTGGACCTTAAAATAGTTCAGTGGAAGAGGGAATATACAGGTGGACTCGCTGAAATTCTCTTCGGCACATTCTAGTTCTCTGTTAATAAAGTAATTCCTAGTTCTGGCTAAGTCATTTACCTTGGTTGCTTTGGCAGGGTTTCTGCACTGTTTGAAAGCTTAGTAATACTGTCAGGGAAAATCGGCAGGAAAGCATCACATACGCAAAGCGACTGGGAAAGGTTTGCTTAGTACTGCAACCACAAGGTTGTGAGTTCGATCCTGCCGGGCTCCAAGGTTGACACAGCCTTCCATCCTTCCGCAGGTCAGTAAAATGAGTACCCAGCTTGTTGGGGGCAATTAGCTAAAATACATTGTAAACCGCTTAGATAACACTCAGTTGATAAGCGGTATAGAAATAAATGCTATTGCTTATAACACCGTTGGGCCGTATGTTTCTCTCTCCTATCCTTAACGCATGCTATTACTTAAGCCGCTGTTGCAAAAAAAAAAATCCCCACAAATTCTGATAGGAAACATTTATATATATATATATATATATATATATATATACACATATATATACTGTGCACCGCATGTCAGAAAGCGTCGCGGCGGGTCTTGGACAGTTGGCAGCTCAGTTCCCAGGACGGTGGCAAGTGGGAGGGAGTACAAACAAACTCAGCAGGTTGCTCACTTTTGGCCCTCAGAATTAAAAGCACAATTCTGCCCCCCAACGCCCCCCCATCTATTAGCATAGCTGACTGAGCGGAAACCCAAAAGCACCCTCTTGCGCCTGAGGAGTTACTTCGACAGTAGCTCGCTTATTTGTTATGTTTCCTTTTGCAAGGACTGTCAGAGTGCTACTATCCCTCTTTCAACATCCTATGGAATCCTGAGGTTTGCAGTTTCGGGGGGGGGGTCAGGTAAACCCCAGGATTCCAGAGGACGTTGAAAGTGGGACAGTAGAAGAATGGGCACAGAAGGTTCTGGAATATGTCATACCTGATGACCTCACTCGTAGATTAAGAGGAGAAAAGAGCGGAGAGAAAGCTAACGGTTTGAGGTCGATAAAAAACATTTTGGAAAAGATTTGTCAGGGTGAAGAATAGTAAATAGATGGTTTGAAATAATATGTTAAGATAAGAGGGAAGAATACAGTTATGCTAATCTAACTAAAGGTAGAGGCAATGGTGGTATTTGATTTTTTTTTTTGTGCATTTTATTTGGGAAAACAATATAGAAATAAGATCGAAAAAAGTTGATCTAACAAGGGGAGGGAGGGAGGATAAGGATTGTGAGGGATAAATATTAGGATATGTATATACAAGTTAAGCGATTTTTTTAGTTTAAAAATGTGAAAAATTTATAGACTTATGATTTTGTTTTTTGTAATGTATTAATTTATCTTTTTAATAAATAAATGAAAAAAAGAAAGAAAAAAAAGAAAGTGGGACAGCAGCACTCTCAACAGTCTAGTGCGGAAAGGGTCGAAGTGTCGCCAGCCCAAGGAGCAACCCGACCTTGGTAGAACCTCTACGAAGCTGGTTCTGCGCACTGGGCCCTCAGGCGGTCGTGGGCCACAGCAAGCCGGGCGGGAGGGCGCGCGCCCTGTCTGAAGGCGCCCCCCTCCTTTCCCCTCGTTGACGCGCCCCCCCCTCCTTGCGTGTAAATATAAACCAGTTTACCGCGGTGCAATATTCCAAGGAGGGCTCTCTACCGTCAATGC
Organism: Ctenosaura bakeri; assembly: GCA_948474755.1. Taxonomy (NCBI): domain Eukaryota; kingdom Metazoa; phylum Chordata; class Lepidosauria; order Squamata; family Iguanidae; genus Ctenosaura; species Ctenosaura bakeri. The sequence goes on along the minus strand of CAOLHI010003950.1, from coordinate 68,813 downwards.
TAATTTTCTGTGCGCAAAGAAAGAGGGTTTTATTTTTTTGCTTAACTCCGAGCATTCAAAACAGTGGCCATTTCCGCACTAGCCTGTTATAGCGCGATGATTCCACTTTCAACCTCCTCTGGAATCCTGGGGTTTGCGGTTCCGGGAGGGGCCGGCTGGCCTCTCCCGAAACCGCACACCCCAGAATTCCAGAGGAGGTTGAAAGTGGAATCATCGCGCTATAACAGGCTAGTGCGGAAATGGCAAGTGTTTGCTGGATTCCACCCCCCCGTTGGCTGCGGCCCGAGCCTGGGAAGCGCGGGAGGGCGCTCTCCCAACGGGGCGGGAGCTGCCGCCGCCGGCTCCCTCTTCGCTCCTCATAACCCGGCTGTCGTTTCTCTCCTTCGCCCTGCCTCGGATTGGCTCTCGCTCTCCGGCCGGCTCGCTTTGTTGGGTTTCCTCCACAGCCTCTCACCGCAGCGCCGCCGCCGCTCTCCCCCCCCGCGTCCCGCCTCGCCCCGCCTCGCCTGGCACTCGGGTCTGGAGGCAGAGGCAGCTGTCGCCGCTCCTCACCATGGCAAGGAGGGCAGACCCCAGAGACCGCGCCTGACTCGCGGGGAGGCTCAGAGGCTCCAACGGCCGCGGCGCGTGGACAGCAAAGCCCTGCCGGAGCGCGTTCTTCGGTAAGCGGGGACGCCGCCGCGCCACAAAGCTGCGCGCTTCCCGAGCGGGCGCGCGACGGAGCCCCCGCAAAGGGCGCGTGCCCGCCGACGTGACGCATGCGGGGGAGGGGGGAGGGACAGGCGATGGCGGCGCAGAGAACGCGGGGCCGCCCTCGTGGGCATCGGGATGACGCGCAGGTCGAACTTCCGGTAGCGAAGGAGGGCCTTCGGTCTGCCCTCAGCGGTGAGGGGTGTAGTTGTGGTGGGGCGTTTTATCCGCACAGGACCCCCTAATGCGTCTTTCCCGGGCAGTCGCAGTCCCACAGTGTTCTTTTCAGGAGGACTTCGCGCCTTCGTAAACATATCCATGAGCTCAGATGTTGTTCTGAACTGAATAAAACGCATTAAAAATGGATGGGGGACCTGCTGACTTACTGCTTCAGTGGCTATTTTATGGACCATTTCCACACTACACTGTTATAGTGCTATTATCCCACTTTCAGCATCCTGTGGAACCCTGGGCTTTGCAGTGTAGGCAGGGGCGTTTGGAATTCTTAGTCAGAGGGGTCTTTGGCCTCAGGAAACTACAAACCCCAGAATTCCACAGAGTGTTGAAAGTGGAATAATAGCGCTGTTAACAGTGCGGTGCGGAAATGGCCTTAGTTGTTGTGTTTGTGTGTGTGTAAGTCGTCCCCAGCTTGACCATTTCCACAGTACAATGTTAAAGTGCTGCTGTTCCACTGTCAACTTCCTATGGAATTCTGGGGTTTGTAGTTTAGGGAAGGGCACTTCAAATTCTCAGCCAAAGAGCTCTTTGGTCTCAATAAACTACAAACCCCAGAATTCCACAGGACATTGAAAGTGTACTTTCCTCCCTGTGCCTCGTGTAAAATGTGGGCTGTTTCGGCCTTGCCTTTGGGAGTGACTGGCTTTTTGAACTGTGGAAACCCAACATTCAGAACTAGAACTACTGCCTTAATTCTGGCATTGATGGACGCTTTCTGTGCTTAAAAAAGGGGGGAGGGTTACCAGTTTTTAGGCATGAGAAGTCTATCCAGAGCAGTGATTTAGGGCAGTGTTTCCAATCCAGTGGTTCTCAACCTTCCTAATGCCATGACCCCTTAATACAGTTCCTCATGTTGTGGTGACCCCCACCCATAAAATCATTTTTGTTATTTTATTTTTATTTATTTATTTATTAGTTAGTTAGTTAGTTAGTTAGTTATTTCCAACATCAAATAGACTGCAAGATATATTCTAAGGAAGTTTGCTGTTGGCTCCTTTAAGGCTGAGAGTGTGTGACTCGGCCAAGGTCAGCCGGTGTGTTTCGTTCAGCGGTTCAAAGCCTGGTCTCCAAGAGCCCTAGCCCAAGCTAGTGCTTAATACAAACCTCTAGCTTTTTGGCAGTTACCCACCTCTGACTTGGATGAGTGGGTCAGTGTATGCTGAACATTTTGCTAGTAATTTCCCCCCCTGTGGGTGATTCTACCTATTTGGAGTGTTCCTGCATGCAACTTGTTCCTATACTCTTCACAGAGTTGTAGAGAAAAGTGTTATTCCCAAAAGGGGAATTTTCATGCAAGTAGAGGAAAAATTTAAGGAAGAATATCTACAAAAGCCATTCATGTCAGAAGGAAAATGAAAGGCTGCAAATGTTTTATGCAAGTAGGTGGAATGTTCAAAAGTGTCCAGTCCAGGCAGCATGTTTTAAGTAGTGAGAGATATGTAACCTTGAGTATGGAAAGGGCAAGGTGATATCTCTACTCTTGCTTAAGATTGTTGATCTTTAAACTGTTTGTGGCTTCTGATGATCCTCTAATGAAACCATTGAAAAATTGTAACTTTTTAGTTTCTTGCAAAAACATATAGGCTACAGTCTTAAACATTCATAGTGAAAAACAAAGTTTGAAGAAATTTGCAAGACTTTCAAGTCATATTGATACATTTAGTGAAAGTATAGGTAGAACACAAACAATTGCTAGCTCCATTGTGTTATAAATGTTGAACTGGTTATACCTCCATTATACGTTTATATCTGACAGTTGTTGGACATATATCAATATTCCAGCTTGCTTCCAAATAAAGTTTATGCAATCATCTATTGCTACGTTCCCATTGGGGGCGGGATGGGGAGGGAATCATTTCCATGTGCAACCTGTCTCATTATTTTTTTCACTCTTTTCTTTAAAAAAATATGGGCAGTATCTTTTTCATTGGCACCACGGGGAACCACCAGTCTTACAGCCACCCCAGATAGGTTTAGTGTTACTTCTTTTTTGGCAGAGTACCTTAACTTGGCAGACCAGTTTTCTGTCAGTGGTTCAGCATTTTAACTTTGCTAGTCCAACTAAATATAGAACTTGAGCTGTGTTTGTGGTAGTTAAAAAATAACTTTAGCAACCATAACATGGAAAAAATGTTAATGCAGTGATTCCGAACTTGAGAAACAAACACTGCCAGGAGTATGAGCAGGGACATTTAGGGGGATTGCAGATAAAATAAAAGAAATGAATAATGGAAAAAGTATAAGCCATTCTTGGAGGACATCACAACTCAATGCAGTTCTTGATTGCCCACAGCATTGGCGTTCCTGTCCCAAAACCTTAAGGGATGGAGGTGGGGAATCAGAGAGATAAAGATAAGAGTGACGCACAAGCCAAATGTCTGGCTGCCATTGACCCACAAACTTTAGAAAAGAGTCTTTCTCACATGCGTATGCACACATTGCTTTCTATTCAAGTTGCTGTGACCCTAGCCTCGCTCACACTAGGTGGCCTCTCATGCCTTTTGCACACATTCGCTTCCCTCCCTCTTCCTTGCATCTGTTTCCAAGAGGAGAAAGCGTCTGGACATCTCCAGTTCCACCCCCAAATCCATCTCGAGGGAGGGTTGTGCAGCACCAGTCATTCTTCACTGTGGCTTTGGACGGGAACAAACTGAATCCCGAGACTGTGGAAAACGTCTAGGTAGGTAATGAGGCACAATGGGATGGAGAGGGATGGGCAGGGTGGTTGGCATGGCACACTGCTTTTCCTTCGATGGGTGTGGGGATGTCTCCTCAGAGCTCACAGAAGCTTTCTGATGAAACTTTTTTTCCCTTCAAAGAAAGGACGTGGCGGCACTGTGGGGCTACAATTTATGGAAATAGACTGCCAAGGGATCTGCAGGTGAAAAAGGTTGCATTAATAGAATAAGGTGCTGTGTCAGAAAACAGAATTGGTTGAAAAACAGAACCCATGTACTATACTATAGGAATCATGAAGGGCTTACAGAGGCTCATTTGGGACTGGCTGCATGCATGCTGCTTGCAGTGTTTCTTGGCTGGCTTGATGTCTTTTTTCTTCCTCAGCTCGCTTTGTAAGCAGTGCACATACATGAGTGGTCCTAGGCAAGACTCCATAGGCAAGAAAAACTGATGAAAGAGTGGAATCCCAGTTGAATTAATGGAATTTGTCCTTAGAAGCCTCAAAAGAATAAGTTGTCAGATAACGGGGCATCAAAAGTTGATAGTTTCCTGTAGATAACACTGTAGTGAACGTTAAATATTGTATTAGGTCGTACATTTGGCCAGGTTCTGTTAAGTACTACTCCTATGCAAATAATCTGATTTCTCTAGTTCCTGTTAGCAGTTACTATTTGTTTTAGATCCTAGAAAGATGAATGAGGGCCTCCTCTGCAGTTTGCCCCTTACTATGGAATAACCTCCCCTGGCAGACCTGCCTGGCACCAAGTTATATGCGTTCTGTGTGCCAAGCAACATATTATTTATTATTCTAAACTATTGAAACTTTGTACGTTGGTCTCAAGAGCTTGGAAATGCTACCTTTCAGACTACAGTTCCCAGAAGCCAGCAGAAGCCAGCATAATAAGTGCTCTAGTATTGTTTACCTCTGCAAAATTTAACCTTTCTTGGATCCTTTTTGTTAAATGTGCTGTAGTATTTTCCTCCTCTTGATTTCTGTTTTAAAGTAGGTTTGATTCTGTCTGTAGTTGTGCTTTTTCTCCCTTAATTGTATTTTTTTCTTTTTCTTTTCTTTTTTATGTCTTTCAGAGACTATTGTTGTAAAGTAACTTGTGAACTGAGTAGATAAAATTTAAAATAACAACTAGGAGTGCTTATTATCAGCTTCAGTTGATGCACCAACTGTGCCCCTACCTAGAATTACATGACCTAAAGATGGTAATATATGCGCTGGTAACCTCAAGGTTGGACTTCTGCAATGCACTCTACATTGGGCTACCTTTGTATCAAGTGCTCCAAAATATGGCAGCCAGACTGATTAAGGGTACATCGAGGAGTGAACATATGACACCAATATTAAAACCACTCCACTGGCTGCCTATTAGTTTCTGGGCAAAGTACCAAGTGTTGGTTATTACCTTTAAAGCCCTACATGGTTTGGGTCCAAGTTACCTACAGGATCACCTCCTCCTGTACAATCCACGCTGTACACTTAGGTCCTCTGGGTGCCATTTACTTAAACCGCCTTAAAACAAGACCGGCAACAGTCACCCAGAAGACGTTCTTGTCAGCCACCCCTAGACTGGAATGGCATACCGGAAGAGATCTGACAGCAAAATATGCTGTCCGAATTTTAAAAACCTAAAGACTTATCTCTTCCAGCAGGCCTACCCAGTCTAGTTTTAATTATAATATATTTTTAATTGTGATTTTAATTATATATTTGTATTTGATGTTTTTGTTTTTTTTTACTGTATTTTAATCATAAGGTGTTCTTAAATGATATGCTGGTTTTAATTATATTTTAATGTCTGTTGTACCCCACCTCGAACTTTGAGTAGAGGCGGGTAACATAAAAAATTATTGTTGTTATTGTTGTTGTTATGATTTTTCAGATATTCTCTAAGTAACACTAAGGCCACCTGTCCAGTAGATATGGACATTCTGTGTTCCATCAGCAAAATTCCAGAGCTGGGAAAAGTTAGGGGGATTTGGAGAGATGAAGGTCAGAAAACTGCAGTTGGGCCTCCACATTTGCTAGAGTTAGGGCTCAGGGCACTTGTAAAAGTGGAAGCATTACAAATATCAAAATGTGTGCGTATGTGGGAAGAGGGCCGAGATGTGATGGGGAGAATGGGCACTCAGGGTCCAGACCAGGTCAGGGAAAGGAGAGGGAAAGGGGGTGGTTTGGCATGGTGTCCCTTTAATTCCCTCTCTCTTACCTGTCCCCTTCCTTGGGTATGGTTGGGTATTGGGAGAAATAGGGCTGTGAGCCATCTTCTGTTGGCTAGGCAATGGCTGATGGAGGAGGAGGAGGAGGACCAGAGGCGGGTATTTAAAGGGTTGTGTGGCCTGATCAGAGCTGCTGGAAGGAAAGGTTTCCTTGGAAAAGAACAAATTGAGGCTGGGGGGTAGGGGTCAGGGAAATTCACAAATAATCAAATCCATAAAAGTTAAATCCATGGATTTGGAGGGCTGACTGTAAACCTCTCCCAGCTCTCCCAATTTATATGAAAAAAGTGTTCCTTCTAGTAGTTTTTTAAAAAAAATTCTGATCTGGGATCCATTATTAGTGTCAGTTTACAACAAAGAGGCCCACTTGTAACTTTTGTTGTATATAAATGGTTTCTTTCTCCCTCCTCTTTTCTCAAAACTTCTAAGTAGTATAAAAAAAGGTGGTAGTGGTGATACTGCTAGTACAACCCACTTTGATCAGGGAGAGGGTCACCACTAGTGAATCGTGGGTGACAAATCACCCAGGCTGAAGAGCAGAGGAGACTCTGTTTGCGGTTTGCTTTGGTGTCAGAAAATCCCACAGGTCAGGTGGGTAATGTGACCGTTGAGATAGGAAGCCTGTGGATGTCTCTTTACTTTATCTGTTGTGCTGTGCTTTGTTTGGAAAATGCTGCAGAAGCAATCTCTAGGAGACACCCTTTACTTCACTTTAAATTCAGCCACCAATGTCAACACAGACATGGTTTAGAGTGAAATGAGGTTATTCATTTCTGCTTAGTGGAATGTTCCCTAAATATTAGTGTTCATGGTTAAATAGTCAGAGGGAATGTTGTGTCATTTAAGGCTCAATTCTGTACGTTGTCTACTTAGGGTCAGAAGTTGCACCAAGTGTTAAGGTTAGCATAGGGCAAGTGGAGATAAGACCTTTCTGGCATTGTGTCTAGGGAATGCTGTGTGTCAGGTCACTTGACTAGTATGTGCTTTATTAACTGCCAGTGCAGAAGTTTTCTTCTTCTGAGCTCTTTATGGATGGTTGCTAATTCTGTCTTTATTATTTGACTTCTGTTGTTTTTATATATCATTATGGTTTTATTTTTGACTTCTTCCAACTTGAGTGGCAAGCAGTTATAGGACTGAAGCCAAACAGAGCAACTGAGAAAACTGAGGGAAGAATTAAAAATATTTAAAAATATTTTTAATCTAGAAAGGGCAGCAGTTTCACTACCAAGCCATCCCCAAACTTTGAATATTGATTGGGGAAAAATAGCAGGGGCAAAGGAAAGAATATTTTGGCAATGGTATGGCTGACAAGAAATACACATTCCTGAACCCATACTAGTGGCGAAGGATATACTGCAAAACTTAGTTGTAGATCCCATTTCCCTCTTTACAGATCTTATCCACTTTAGAATCTTTATATGGAAAAGCAGGCCAAGGGTGTTTTAAATAAAGTAGAAATTATGCTCCCTCCAAGGTCATTACAGGATTGTAGCCTTAAATAACTGCCTTCCCTAACAGGTGCATGTAAGCCTAAACTTCACTTACTGATGTGGGTAAGGTGAATTGATTTCAGTTGAACATACCTCCTGTGTGTTTAGTATTTTAGATGTGTGTTAGGGTTTAGACATTGCCAACCATGAGCAAGAGAGATCCCCATGCTGTGTAAACTATGTATAGTTTTTTAGCCTGCGTGGTTAAAGCTCACCTAGTTAAATCTTTTCAACTTGGGGTTAGTGGATCCTTCTTCATGAGTCATAGGTGCTATGACATTTGCAGCTAATTGTGAGTGAGGTGGCTCTTGGGGATCAGATCAGAATCACCATATCTAGAGCCTTGCTTCCTGGTTTCTTTTTGTTTTTGTTTTCCTTTTTCTTTTCTTTATTTTTTCTTTTTTTCTTCTCTTCGACAACCACAAGCACATAAAACTAATCCTCTGGGTGATTGATCATATTCCATTTCACTCTTGCGTATAAGATAAATAGTGCAACAAAATGAAGGGTTAGCGATATTTAAAGGGCCACACATTCTCTCAGCTTTGAAGTGAAGGAGTACCCATCCTCTGTCATCAGTGAGTCCCTGGGTGTAGTCCCAGATGTATGGTTGTAAAGCCATAACTGGACACCACTGAACTAAAGAAGTAGATGCATATTTTTTGTTGAATTAGAAGTGGATTCCTGGGTTGTTAACCTCCTTTCTGGAAAAGATTAAGACTAGTTCAATTAAGACTCAGTGTTCTTTAATAGAGTTCACAAGTAGAAGTGCTGAATCTCTTAGGTCTCTCTGAGACCACTTTTAGCAAAGTAAGGCAAGCAGGCAATGTGCAAGTTTCATAGCTAAAAACTACTAATTATGTTTGAAGATACATCCAAACGTACAAGGGTCATACTGAAAGTAATGCCTGTGTGCCATTTTCTCTGAAACCACTAATCCAAATGCGATGCTATTACACCACCAAATAACATGATTCTTACTGTATGACTGATATAATTTCTATATTTCCAGGTGTTGAATAACTAGGGATATGAAGCAGAAACAAAGAGCAGTCATCGAGTTCTTAACCTAAGAAGGCACAGAAATCTGTATGGTTGATTAAGCAACAGTTGATGAGACTAATGTGCAAAGATGGCTAAAAAGATTTAAAGAAGGAAAAACCAGTGTGAAGACAGACCACATAATGAAAGACCATGCACAGCAGTCACTGGTGAAAGCCAAAACAGGGTGGATGACATGATTCACACAGACTGTCATATGACTGTTTGAGAGATTGTTGAGAAACTTGGATGTTCACAGTGCTGTCAAGCAGATTATCCACAACCTTAGATACAGGAAAGTGTGTGCCAAGTGGGTTCTCCATCAATTAAGTGCTGATTTGAAAGTGAAGAGACTGCACATGTGTTTGAAACTGTTAGAAGCATTTGAAGCTCACGAGGACACTTTTTTTGGGAATGTTTGCACCTAGTGATGAGAACTGTCCATACCTGTATGACCCACAGACCAAGAATCAGTCTATGAAGTGGTAGCACTCCACCTCCCCAGATCAAAGAAATTTGAAAGCCAGCGTTCAGAAGATTATGGTAAATGTCTTCTAGGATGACAAGGGAGTGATTTTGCTTGATTTTCTTGAGTGTGGGACAACAATGAACAGCGATTGCTACTCTGGATGGAAGAAAGAAAAGAAAAGAAAAAAAGAAACAACTGCTTTCAATCCAGTATATACCACAGTAATTCATGACCTCATACTTCTTTGACAACATCACAAGTTCTTGCACAAATGGGATGATCAGTGGCACCATATCCACCTTACAGCCCTGATCTGGAACCCTCAGACTTTCACTTGTTCAGTTGGATGAAGGAAAGCCTTAAAGAATGGCACTTCAATGATGTATGCAAAGTGGAAGATGCTGTCAGACATTGGACCAGGGAGTGCCCAAAGGAGTTTTTCTGAAAGTGCATTTGATGAGTGGGTTCAAAGGTGGTACAAAGGCATCGCCACTGGTGGAGAATATTTTGAATAGTACCATGTTGTAAATAAAGAGTTACTTTACGCCATGTATGTAGTTGCATATTGTCTCATGTTGCTAATAAAGGAGTTATGACCTGACAAGCATTACTTTCACTTTGACCCTGGTATAAGCCCTGGGGGAACCATAGGAAATTTTCCAGAAGAGGAGTAGTTCACCTGTGTGCACTCACCATCTTAAGAGAGGGAGAGAGGGATGAGTCTTTTATGTGCTTGCAAACACACCTGGAAGGTCTTCTAGTCATGTGCATGGTTGTGTAGATACATCTCCATAATAGGTGGCTCACCAAATGAGGAAAGTTCTAATGACTGCATGTATAGGATAGAGGAAACCCTTACTGTCTAAAGCTCCATTGGTCTAAATGGGTGCAGGGAGTTGAAGAGATTGTTTGATTGGGGAGCATTTTCCAACAGTTTGGAAACACTCTTCTTGAATCTTGTGTTGCTGTTATAGACATGTTGACTTCATTGGTGCAGAGGTTTCTTTTTTAATCTATGGAGGCTGATATACTAACTACAGTTCTGCGTAAAGAGAGATAGCATACTGACTGTTATCCTCACTGTGATGGCCTCTGGCTTAGACTACTGCAATGGTTTATTAAGGGATTGATTCTCAAAACAGTCTAGAAATATTGTCTAATCCAAAGTAGGGCAGGGAGATTACTAAAGGGACTGGATGCTATAACTGATTTTAATCTGCTCTTTGTGAGTTTAACTACGGTCTAGGCCATTTTCAGGCCCAAATCCAAGTGATGATATTAATCCTCAGATACCTAAACATTTTGGAGCCGGGATGTGTGAAGAATTTTTTCCTTCCATGTGTAAGTCCCGAAACATGAAAGTCTGTTTCTCACTGCATTATTATAACACTTCTATACCATTTAGCCATCATGGCTCCATCCAATGGAATCCTAGCATTCATAGTTTTGTGAGGTATTTAGATTTTTTTTCTTTTTGCCAGAGAATTCTAGTAATACACCAAAATACAGAGTGCAGGTGTAGCAACTGTGGTATCAGAGTGCTATACAGTAATCGTGAACTATAAAAGTTACTCAAAATCATTCTTAGAGGAGTGGCCTCTACCAAATTAGTCAAGGCCAGTGGGTATTATTTTCACTTCTGGATGGCGTTCCATTGGTAATCTCCCCAGAACTTGCTTGGCATCTCTTTTGCAGTCTTTACAGCACCAGGTGATAATGTTGTTTTTTTAATCTTTTTTTTAATTCTCCCATGCTTTTTAAAAATGGTATTGCACTTTTTTCTTCATAGATCTTTGATTTGTTCTTGGTTTTATTTTGGTTTTAATTCATAACTGGATTTGTGTGTATATGTGTTTCAAATATATCTTAGGGCTTTAGATTTTATTTTGTGAGCCATCCAGGGAACTTTGCACAATGTATGGTTTAAAAATGAAATAAAGAAAATATATCTGCACATATAATTTCCCCTGTGTGTGCCCACATCTACTGGCTAAATGCTATATCTCAAGAAGTACCCACTTCTAGAACTTGTTACCTATTCTTTGTGTAAATTTTCAGGCAGTAGTTGCAGTGAAGGATGAACAAGCAAATTTCTCTTTGTTATTACCCTGCTTAGATTACCTTTTGTTAGAGATTTGTGGCTTATATTGAATTTTAAGCATAAACTGTTTTTCAAGTAAGAATTCCCTTCCCTCTGAAGCCCTTTAGCAACCCTTCGTGAAGCACTGGTGCAATGGATCTTGTTCTGTTTTTTCATTTCCTCAGCTGCAGCACTTTCCTCTGAATATTCTCATTGTCAGACGTGTCTGCATGGAGAGAAAGGTGGGACAAGCTGTTGCCAGAGTAGCCCGAAAAGTGAATGAAACTGTTGAAAACAAAACAGATTCTCTGGGTAAGTGCTTTGGCTTTGCTCAGGATGGATGAATCTCCTTTGTATTTAGTCAGACAGCTGGCATGTGTTGGCCAGTGCTGCCTATTCCAAGCAAAAGCTTGGAAACACTACTATTTTGGCCTATAACTCCCAGAATCTTTCCAGCTAGTATGGCTGCTGTCTCCCCTGGCTGGGAATTCTGGGAGTTGTAGTCCAAAACTAACATTTCCAGGTTTGTTTGGAGAGGCAGTGGCTCTCTAAGATGTCAAAGATCGTTCCCCAACCTGCTACATAACATCTTATTTTACTGGATGTACCAAGGATTAAACTTGAAATCACTTGCTTGTGCAGCATGTTGCTCTAGTATAACCAAAAATGGTATCATGTCACTTGGGAGCTCCTTCTCCATATTGATAGCTCCACATGGTTGCAGTGTATAGTAGACTATTTCAAGAATGTTAGTGAGCAGATTACATGGGGTTTTTTTCCTTCCAGGAAGCAAGGTAGTATCAGGTTGCAAACCACAGAAGTAGCCAAGCCCACATGGTTGCCATATTCATACACTGGAATTGTGTGGAGTGTCAACTCGGCCAGTGTGGTGATAGAACCAGCATGTTATAGTGGTTTGAGTGTAGGACTATAAATCTAGAGACCAGGGTTCAAATCCTGCTTAGCCATGGAAACACAGTGGGTGACCTTGAGCAGGTCACATTCTCAGCCCCAGAAAGGAAAAGGTAAACCTCTGAAAAAATTTTGCCGAGAACATCCTATGATAGGTTTGCCGTAGAGACACCGTAAGTCAGAAATGACTTGAAGGTGCACAACAACAATCAGCTTGGAAATAACTCATGGTATAAGTGTTCATATGAGATAAAGAAGTCTAAAATAATGAGATTGTGGTTGTGTGTTAGATTGTATTAAAACTTTTTTTAACGTCCAGACATTTTGACATTTAGGAAATCATTTATAGGTGTCATCGGATCCTGGTGGGATTTATTTCTCTCTACCAATCTGTGCATTATAAATTCATACAAGTTTTAGCATGTGTCAAGTTCAGCCAGTTAAAATGAACACTGAAGATGTTCAGGTGTATCCGTCTTACAGGAAGTGATGTACAGCAAGAACAGCATGTAGGCCCGATCTAGAAATTGTGCTGAGCAGTTGGCTGGGATTTGAAGATGAGAGTCTAAACTGGGTGTGGAAATCTTACAGCCTCCCAAAAGTGGTTGGACTGTAGCTCCTAGCATCCCTCACCATTGTCTATGCTGGATAGGTATTTGCAGCCCAATACTATCTGGAGGGCCACATGGTTCCCACTCTTAGTCCAAACTGTGGCAGTGTCTATTTGAGGCTGCTCAATCTGCACATCTAGTGGCATTGTGAGGGGTTGTTTGAGGAACTAGAATCAGTCTAGTATATTTGTGTCTTTTATATGTTGCAGGAGAAAATTGGTCCATCTTGTCCGGTGTTTTCAGTTCTGATAGCATACCATCTAATTGTCCTGATTTGATCATTTAATCAGGACACTTGTCCTGATTTGATCATTTAATTTGATCATTTAATCAGGACTATCCTGAGTAATTCTCTGTCATCCCATTTTTTCAGCTGCTTTCAAAATGTTCAGGTTCTCTCTCCTTCTTCCACTTTCTTCCTCTGTCTTCAGCTTACTTCAGTTGCTGCAGACTGAATTCAAAATGCAAAAATATTTTGCACTCAATAAACTCAGCAGAAGGGAGAGGAGAGGAGAGGAGAGGAGAGGAGGGAGCAGAATCTGTCCCCTATCAGTAAGCTCAGACAAAAGCAAATTTCTGCATCTCCTAGCTTGGGTATTTTTCCTCATTAATAACTTTGGGTATCTTCTCCACACTTTAATATTGTTTGGCAACAGTTTTCATTTGTGAAATGTTGGACAGTATGTGACTGTAACTTTTTTTCCTCCAGTTTCTCAGCTGGAGTGTGTTTCTTGGTTTTGTTGCCTGAAGAGGAGATGAACCCCAAACCTGCTGAAGTAAAAATGTATTTTCCTACACACAGTTACGGTCCCTCCCCAATTCAGAGCCATCCCTTGAACAATTCAGAGATGATATCCAAACCCTTAGGCTTTTAGAGGCACTAGAAGTATTGATAATTATGTTTAGAAAATCACTTATATTTAAAGATACGAAGGTTTGGGGAAAACATTGCAAAAAATGTTTTTTTCCAAAGCTTTCCTGTGACCTCAGCAAGATGGGAAAAAATAGTTTATGGAACATTTTCTTCCAGAACAATGAATAACAAGCAAGCTTTAATTCACCAAAATCATTTATAAAAACTGTACAAGATTTATGTAAGACATTTATGTGTCCGGTATCAAATCATTACAATTCCTGGTCTTTGTTCCTTTTCTCAGTTCCTTTTGTGGAAATGAGTCTGTTATATCTGCTATAGAGAAGTCGTGGAGACAAAATAATTTTCTGTTTTACTAGTGTTGATGTTTTCTTCTGTTTCATTGAGGAATTTTGTCTGTTCCTGAAACTGGCAAATCCAAAGAGCTTTTTTAAAGTGCAGATATTCCTTACAGTTTAGGACATCATAGCTCCATTTGTGTTCATATCTAAATACCCTAAAGGCACTAGATTCTGTCTGATTTTGAAATTAAGTAAGGTAAGCCTTGATTAGTATGTGAACGGGAGACTGCCAACGAGTACCAGGTGGTGTAGGCTACATTTCAGAGGAGGGAATCATAGAATCATCAAGTTGGAAGAGACCCCAGGGGCCATCGAGTCCAACCCCCTGCTATGCAGGAACACCCATCGAAGCATTTCCAACAGATGGCCATCCAGCTTCTGCTTAAAAACCTCCAAAGAAGGAGACTCCACCACACTCCAAGGCAGCATATTCCACTGCCAGACAGCTCTGACTGCCAGGAAGTTCTTCCTGAGGTTCAGGTGGAATCTCCTTTCCTGCAGCTTGAATCTGTTGTTCCTTGTCCTAATCTCTGGAGTGGCAGAGAACAAGCCTGCTCCCTCCTCCACATGATATCCCTTCAAATATTTAAACATGGCTATCATGTCCCCTCTTAACCTTCTCCTCTGCAGACTAAACATACTCAGCTCCCTAAGGCGTTCTTCATAGGGCATGACTTCCAGACCCTTCACCATTTTGGTCACCCTTCTCTGGACACGTTCCAGCTTGTCGACATCCTTCTTGAATTGAGGTGCCCAGAACTGGACACGGTATTCCAAATGAGGCCTAACCAATGCAGAATAGAGTGGTACCATTACCTCCCTCGATCTAGACACTATACTCCTATTGATGCAACCAAAAATTGTGTTGGCTTTCTTAGCTGCCGCGTCACACTGCTGACTCATGTTCAGCTTGTGATTCTACAAAGACTCCTAGATCCTTTTCACACGTATTGCTATCCAGCCACACATCCCCCATCCTATACCTGTGACTTTCATTTTTTCTGCCCAAGTGCAGGACCCTACATTTCTCTCTGTTGAAATTCATTTTGTTAGCTTTGGCCCAGCTCTCCAATCTGTTAAGGTCGTATTGAAATTTGATCTTATCTTCTGGTGTGTTAGCAACCTCTCCCAGTTTGGTATCATCTGCAAATTTGATCAGCATGCCCTCTACTCCTACATCCAAATCATTGGTGAAGATGTTGAATAGCATTGGGCCCAGGACAGAACCCTGAGGCACCCGACTAGTCACTTCTCTCCAGGATGAAAAGCAGCCATAGGTGATCACCCTTTGGGGTGCGGTCAGTCAACCAATTACAAATCCACCTAACAGTAGCCCTGTTCAGCCCAGGAAATGGTAAAACCACCTCTGAATATTCCTTGCCTAAAAAAACCCTACAAAATTGATGGGGTTGTCATAAATTGGTAACTTGGAGGTACATACACACACAGCTCTATATGTACCAAAAAATAAAATATTTGAAAAATAAGTTCAGTTTGTAATTAAATCCTGATTAAACTGTACTTTTAATATACCAAATGATATACTTTTAATATACCAAATGAATGATATTTTTATGCCAAAGTTATATATAATTAATCTTATGTTCCTAAAGTATTCAAGTAACTTGCAATCTGTAAAGGGAGGTTAATATTGCATTTCCCCCCAAATTTCTGTTTTTCAAAAAAACTTGGTTTCCCCCCCCATACCTTCAAAATTTCCAGTTCTTCTTCGTGGTCTCTGTGCCTTCATACACTAGGAGGAGCTTTAGCGCCTGCGCGGTAGCGTTCGGAAACTTCTAGAGCTTGTTCGCTTGGCGGGAACCCCTCCCCCACGCCGGTACTGCGCATGCTCCTCCCACCGAGCAACGGTCTCTCCTCAGTTCTTTCTCGTCCGCCGCCGCGTACGGAAGGTTCTTTAGTTTGTTCCTCTCACGTCGTGCTTGGCTTGCTGTTTTTTCACGGTTTTACGGACTTTCGGACTGTCTTTGACCTCTCTTTCGGACTCCCCCTTCGGTTTTCGTCTTTTTGGATTTCGCAGTTTGGCGTTTCTTCGTCTTATGTCCGCGCTCTTTAAGAAGTGCGTGTCCTGCGGCCGCAAGGTTGCCCTCAACGACGGCCATAAGGAGTGTCTCTTCTGTTTGGGCGAGTCCCACAACATCCGGACTTGCCCAATTTGCAGGGATTTTACTCCCCAAACTCTTCGCAACCGCTCCGCGAGACTCAAATCTTATTGTTGGGAACAGTCTCTGCGGGCGATAGACGAGACCTCCACTTCCAAGATGGCCGACAAGAAGACGACCACGCCATCGACGGTATCGGCGGCTGCCGTTCCGTCCACCTCGTCGGTATCGGGCTCGGTACCGGCGAAACGCCGATCTCGGCGTTACCGAGGATCCCGAAGCTGTCGGCGGCTGCCAAGTCAGCGAAAGGATCCTCGACGGCGAGGAAGGCTGAGGCTCCCCTGACGGAGACGCCTGCAAAAAAGCGCCCTGCTCCGGACGGAGGCAAGGGCAAGGAGAAGGAGAAGAAGAAGAAGAAGAAGGAAAAGAAGCGCTCCCCGGCTGGGGACGCTCAACCTCCTACTCCTCCTCCTACTCAGCAGCCTTCCAAAGGGCGAGGCGAGTCCGTCGACCTCTCGGAGGATGAGATCGAGGACGTTCCCCAACAGCGCCCGGACTCGCCTGTGGCAGACCCTCCAACCCTGGTGGAGGAGCGCCACCGCCCTCTTAGCCGTCGCAGGTCGGCCGACCTGCAGCAGAGAGAGCCCTCTGCTTCTCCGGAGCGGCGTTCGACCTCCTTCAGGTCCCGGTCCCGCTCTTCCGAGCGTCCGGTGGCCTCGCCGCCTCCTAGGGAGACAAGAGAGGAACAACCTCGCTCGTCTGCCTCCAGATACACCTCGGCGTCCTACGTGGCCAGGTACGCGAGGGAATCTGAATGGAGAGAGCGCCCGGCCTCCTATCGGTCGCATTCGCCATCGTACCGGGATCGGTACCATCGTGGCCCGAGTCGCTGGGAGACCTTCCGGAGGTCCCGGTCACCTCGTCCACAGCGCGAATCGCGCTCGCCTAGAGGGGACGAGGCTCGGTACCGTCGACGCCGAAGCCGATCTCCGTCGGACCGCCGCTCCTTCAGCCGCTCTCCCTCCCCTCGATATCATAGGGCGAGGGAGCCTTCACCACGGTATCGGGCGATATCGCCACCTCCTAGGGTCACGGCAACGGCGACGCGCCCTACGGAGTCGGTGGTGACTGAGCGGGCTACGACGACGTCAGCCTGCCAGACTACCCCGGTCACCACCAAGAGGGTGAAGTCAGTGGTCAGCCATCCCAAGCGGGACGCTGCTGCTACCACCGCCCCGGCTGCGGAGAAGCCTAGGAAGGCAACACCTGCGGCGACTACGAAGGAGCCGGAAAGCGAGCGGCGAGAGGACTCACCGAGCTCGGAGTCGTACGACTCGAGTGCGGAGTCTGAGGTGTCTGAGGCGGCCTCCCAGGAGTCTCCTCCGTTGGGATTCGGGGACCCGATCCCAGATTCTGCTCCAGAGGACGTCCACCAGTTCTCTGCGATGCTGCTCCGCATGGCCACTACCCTCGGCCTTAAGATCGCCGATGCGGAGCCGGAGGATGACGATCCAGCCTTCTCCGTTTTCGAGGAGAAGCGACCTTCCACGGCCCCGCTGCCTCTCCTGCCCCGGGTATCCAGACTGGTGAAGGCCGCCTGGGATAGACCGGCCTCGGCTCAGCCGATACCGCAGCGGTTAGAACACCTCTACAGGGTGCAGAAGGATAACGCCGGTTATCTATTTAATCACCCTGCACCGAACTCTGTGGTCGTCGAGTCCGCGCAGACGAAGGGCTCCGGCAGGCAACACACCACCCCGCCGGACAAAGAGGGCAGGAAGTTGGACGCCTACGCAAGGAGGTTCTATTCAGCTGCCTCCTTGCAGATCAGGCTGTCCAACACTCAGGCTTGCCTCGCGGCATACCTGAAGAAAGTGCTCGATTGCCTGCAACCGGCGATGGAAGCGGTACCGGAGGACATCCGCCAAGCCTCCTCCGTGATCTTCAATGAGGCTATCTCCATCGCTCGGCACCAGATGGCCTCCTCCCGGCACGCAGTGGAGATCGCCTCCCGGGTCATGGCGGATCCGTCGGCCTCCGCCGCCATGCTTGGCTGCGACCGGCCGACATCCAGGAGGACACCAGAAGGAGGATTGAAGATCTCCCCTTCGACGGTGAAGGCCTATTCAATTCGTCCACAGACGAAGCTTTGGACAATCTCGTCAAGGCGAGACTGACCGCAAAAAAGATCGGGCTGCAGCCGGCCACGCAGGCCCGCAGGGCCTCCACCTTCCGCCCATCCTGGCGACGATTTTCCACCTCGTCGTTCCAGCGTTCGGCCCAGTCTGGACATCGAGACCGTCCTCCGGCTCATCGGCCAGACGCACGTTTAGGCGGCGCCCGGCTTCGTCGAAGAAGTCCTCCTCCGAGACAAAGTCCCCGGTTTTGACGTGCCTGGCAGGACCCACCAATACCCACTCTTCAGCCTACCATCAGCGCTCGGAGACCGACCGACTCTCGCTCGACACCTAGCGGAGTGGCAGTATGTCACTACGGACTCTTGGGTGCTTTCCATCGTCCGTCTTGGCTACGCCATCGAGTTTCTCGATATTCCTCCTCGCGGCGTTTACTACTCCACGCCGTCGAGTCCGGCCCTCCGGGGAAGAGATCCAATCCCTCCTCCAGAAAGGGGCGATCGAGCGGCTCCCGCAAGAGGCCAAGACCACCGGCTTCTTCTCCAGGTACTTCACGGTACCGAAAGCCGACGGTACCCTCCGGCCGATCCTAGACCTCAGAGGGGTGAACTACTACATCCGCCCCAAAAGGTTCAAGATGGTCACGATACCGTCGATCCTACCCTTCCTACATCGAGGGGACTGGTTCGCCTCCATCGATCTCCGAGACGCATACTTCCATATCGCCATTCGCCCGCAGCACAGACGGTACCTCCGCTTCGCAGTCGACGACACCTGTTACCAGTACAAGGTGCTGCCGTTCGGACTCTCGACTGCCCCAAGGGTCTTCACCAAGTGCATGGCCCCGGTGGTATCCTACCTGCGGACGAAGGGCGCTTCCGTCTTCCCCTACCTCGACGATTGGCTGTTGGTGGCGTCCTGCAAACAGAGACTTTACCACGACGTCCACATGACGTTGTCACTCCTGACCCGCCTTGGTCTACGAGTGAATCCGAAGAAGTCCCACCTCGAGCCGGCGAGGATCTTGGGCTTCATCGGGGCGACGCTCGACTCGACCTCCGCCAGGGCGTACCTACCAGAGTCTCGAGCACGAACCTTGATCCGGGCCGCCGCTCACGCTCGTACGGCCCCGACGTTATCTGCGAGAAGCGTCCAGCAGCTCTTGGGCTACATGGCTGCGACGACCGCTGTGACATATCTTCGCCAGGCTGAGAGCAAGACCTCTTCAACACTGGTTCGTCCGCATATTCGACCCCCTGCGAGACGAACAGACACTCCGACTGCAGCTGCCGGGAGACGTCCGCTCATCCCTCCGATGGTGGCAGTCGCGATGCAATCTCATGTCAGGGATGCCTTTCCAACAGCCGACACCGAAGGTGACGGTAACGACCGACGCCTCCCTGTATGGATGGGGTGCCCACTGCGGCGATCTCAGAGTCCGCGACAGATGGACCGACGACGAGACCGCTCTCCATATCAACGCGCTGGAGCTGCTCGCCGTCTGGAAAGCCCTACGGGCGTTCCGCCATGCCGTGGCGGGGCGCACGGTCCTGATTCTGACGGACAACACCACCGCCGTCTGCTACATCAACAGACAAGGTGGGACTCATTCCACGACCCTGCTCGACATCGCGCTCGACCTGTGGGAATGGTGCATTCGCCTGCACACGCATCCCGTGGCGGTTCACCTGGCCGGGCAGGAGAACACCACGGCAGACGCCCTCAGCAGGGACACCTCATCCCATCACGAATGGTCTCTCTCCGGAGAGGCGTTCAGACTGATTGGGGACCGCTGGGGCGAACCATCGATCGACCTCTTCGCGACCAGGGAAAACGCGAAGTGTCGCCGATTCTGTTCCAGAGCGGGCCACGATCGTGCCTCCATCGGGGACGCTTTCCAGTTTCCGTGGACCGGGGAACTCCTCTACGCGTTCCCGCCGTTCCCGCTGCTCGGCCGGACGATATCGAAGATCCTCGCCGACCGAGCCGACGCGATCCTGGTAGCCCCGTACTGGCCGAGGCAACATTGGTTCGCACCCCTGCTACAAGCCGCGCGAGACGACCTGCTCCGGTTGCCACCGACACCGGACCTGCTCTCCCACTCCGGCGGCCGAGTCCTCCATCCGGACCTGCCACGCCTGGCCCTCCATGCCTGGAGGATATCGCACTAGACGATCCCGTGCTCGGTACCGTCCTCGTCGCGGCCAGGAAGGAATCCACCCGTCGCAACTATCAATACAAGTGGCGACGCTTCCTGACCTTCGCTAACGAGAGGAGTGAGCCGGTATCGCCCGCGGGGCTCTCGACCGTCCTGCACTTCCTCCTGCACCTCCGGCAACAGGGCCTGGCGTTTCCATCCCTGAAGGTGTATCTCCCGCGATCGTGGCATACCAACCGCCACGATCTGCTGCCTCGGCCTTCTTCAGGAACGATACCGTTAAGCGGTTCCTGAAAGGACTTCATCATCTCTACCCGCCGGTATCGCCGCCGCTACCGCCGTGGTCCCTCTCGCTGGTGCTCTCGCAGCTGACAAAGCCGCCCTTCGAGCCAATGGCGACCTCGGATGACAGGCTCCTGACAATGAAAACTGCCTTCCTGGTAGCGGTGACCTCAGCGAGGCGAGCGGGTGAGATCACAGCTCTTCGTTCCGATGAGCCCTTCACGGTCTTCCACAGGGACAAGGTGGTCCTGAGACCTGACATCTCGTTCCTGCCAAAGGTGGTGTCCAGTTTCCATCTCAACCAGGACATCATCCTGCCTGCCTTCTTCCCGAACCCGACGACACCGTTGGAGCGGTCCCTCCACTCCCTGGACGTGCGTCGGGCATTGGCTTTCTACAAGGACAGGACTGCTTCCTTCCGACAGACGCCGCATCTCTTTGTTTGCTATGGGCGACGTCGGAAGGGCCTAAAAGTGTCCACCCAGCGCTTCTCCAAGTGGGTGGTGAGGACTATTGAACTGGCGTATTAGCTCGCGAGGAAGCCTCCGCCAGTCCTGCTTCGAGCCCACTCCACCAGAGCTGTGGCTACTTCTGCGGCCCTCCTGCGAGGAGTTGACCTGCATGAACTCTGCCGTGTGGCGACCTGGTCCCAACCATCGACCTTCGTGCGCCACTACAGGCTCGACTGCCGGTCGCGCAGAGATGCCCGGTTTGGACGTGAGGTGTTGGCTTCCGTGCTGTAGGACCTGACCCGCCGTCCGACCGGTAAGCTACACAGTCTCCTAGTGTATGAAGGCACAGAGACCACGAAAAAGAAGAACAGGTTGCTTACCTGTAACTGTGGCTTCGAGTGGTCATCTGTGCCATCATACACACCCGCCCTTCCTCCCCTCTTTCTCAGGTCCCTGTAGGTTCTACGGCGGACGACAGAACTGAGGAGAGACCGTTGCTCGGCGGGAGGAGCATGCGCAGTACCGGCGTGGGGGAGGGGTTCCCGCCAAGCGAACAAGCTCTAGAAGTTTCCGAACGCTACCGCGCAGGCGCTAAAGCTCCTCCTAGTGTATGATGGCACAGATGACCACTCGAAGAACCACAGTTACAGGTAAGCAACCTGTTCAAATTGTACATCTCTAGTTATTTTTTTCAATCAGTCCTTTCAGATGTTGTTATTGTAGACTTTCTCACCCAGCATCTACCAACGCCATTGGCTCTTACATACAGTAGAATTGTAGAATGGTGATTCTGCTTTAACTGTCATGGTTTCATCCTGTGGAATCATGGGATTTGCAACATAAGGAGGGGTATTAAAATCCTCAGTTCTAGTACCTGATCAGACAACAAACTCTAGTATTCCACAGGACGCAGTCATGGCAGTTCAAGTGCTATAATTTTATCATATGTAAGGCTGACTGATTGTTAAACAGCACAGCAGTGTACAATCATTAGCATGCTTGATGGGGAAGTGGACGAATGATTTCAGTAGTTATATAAATGTTGAAGTATTGGTATACAAACACAGTCAAGACTTGTTTTTATTAGTCTTGTTAAATCTGAAATTTGTTCACAAACCTGCGATATTTTTATCCTGGAATGTTCATTTTGGGTTACCTTTGTGTCTCTGTGCCCCTCACACCCATAATAAAAGAATTGTGAATCAGCTGGGATAGTGAAAATGTTATAGTGTGAGCTTGAGTTCAGGAGTTGTCCATGTTGTAAACTTCTGCATGATCCAACTGGTGACAGCAAAGCGTATATTTGCATCACTGCTGTCCCGGTGGAAGGAATTCCAGTTGATCTGTTTTGATAGTATTGGTTGACTCTATGTCAAGAATCTACCTGTGGAATTGCAGAAACTTTCAACCAGCTGTAGCATTTTTTTTGCAAGATTGACCCTTTGCCCACCTTGCGTCTTTCAGATGTGTTTGTCTACACCTCCCATAATCCCTGATAACAATTGGCCTTCCCCAGCTGGGAAATTGTAGTCTAATGTAGCTGCATTCAGCTGGGTTGCAGAGGGCTGTACTACATTCTTTGCAGACCACATTGCTTGTGCTTACTCTTATATTTTTGTATAAAAATAACAGCTGAATTTATGGTGATACAAGAGTCTGCCTCTTACTCTGTTTGTATTGGTTCAATTAGATGACCCTACCAGTTTACAAACTAGTGGGAGTTTTGAAGACCATTTTGATAGATTTGGGAAAAATGGTGTGGAATGAAGATTACAGAGTAGGCCTGACTTTCCCAGGTGGATACAAGTCAATCTTGCTTGATACTTGGCCTAATGTTTTGAATGTATATTTTGGTGGTAGGGTTTAGGCCTTGCTTTATAAGATGCTCTCTTCGACTATGATGTGGTTTCATCTGATAATTTCGGTATACTATAACGCGTTTAACATTTTTGTACTCTACCTCCGGTAATGATTCAGGTTATATTCTGCTTTATTTGACTCTGGCATGTAGATAGACCGGGAACAAAAATCCTTAGACTCTCTCATGCTTACAAAGAGACTGTGATTAAGAGACTCCAGTTTCCATTATACATTTGAACTTGACACAAAACAATGAAGGTGAGACCAGTCTTAAAAATGAGTCCCACATATATTAGTGATTTATGGGTGAACAAAGAAGGGTAAGTCACAAGAGCCTCCTTATAGTGCCCTTCCCTAGTCTTTATTTTTACTTGCTAGTGGCCCTAAGATGTTTTGTTGTTTGAAGAAGACTAGCAAACACTGTCTCTCTGCTCCAGTCAAATTACATTGAACGCAAAATTATCCAAGTGATTTTCACATCTGTCCGAGTGATTTTCACACTTCAGACAGAAAATTCCACAATCCAGTTTGTATCCCTAACAATAAAAATACAACAATCACAAATGAAATAACTTACAACTACCTTTCCTTTTGTGAATCCAAAAATGTGTTTTCTGAAGTGACCATCTCACAACTCTGCCTGATAAGATATCAGCTGTGCTCAGTGTACCTGTGACCTTTTCACTGTTGTACGTGACCTTGGATCAGTGTGCACATTTGGATCTTGGATCAGGCTGTAAATTTGATAAGCGAGGTTTAGTATTGTCAGATTTGTTAAATCATGTTGCAGATGGAAAGATTGGGATAGAAGACCAACACTTAAAAATAATTAACATTTTTATGCTAATATCTCATCTAAATAACTGAATTGGGATACTGCTGTTTAGCTTCAGCAGTGCTCCAGCATCAGACATTCCCAGATTATTCTTATAGTTTGTTTTCTTTATTCACTTTGGATAGAAGTCCAGTAGATGGAGCAGTTTCACTATTTACCAAGAAGGAAATCTCAATCCAGTGACTTTTTCAACCTTGGAGACAGGAACGAAAAGAAAAATAAAGCAAAATATTTACAGATTGGATTGAAAATGCAATTGTATCACCTTTTTTACTTGGGCATGCTCCAATGGAAGTATTTATGAAGTCATTAAAAGGCTAGCAAAACTTTTTGGATTATCTTCAACTGTATAAGCAATTGGTGTGCCCCCTTGTTTTTGTGTGCTTTCAAGTCATTTCCAATTTACGGTGACCCTAAGGTGAATTTATCATGGGGTTTTATGAGACTGAGAGTGTGTGACATGCCCAAGGTCAAAAATGACTTCTAAGTTCTCAGAGAACAGATATATATCAAAGGATATTATATTGCTTCTATGTGCTATTTAAATGTACACCTAACTTTGCCTAAATTAAAATAAAACCAACCAAAAAGAAAAATTTAAGACTACGTTTACTCACCAGATTTAACTATTCCATACTTAACCTAAATGCAAAGATTATATAAATTTCTAACAGTTTTACATAAACCAAGCTAACCTAATCACTCGAAACCTAATACTGCCTGTCTCCCCACAACCTTCTTTAGATATGCTGTAACTTTCTCTCATTGTATCTTAATTGCTCCACTGAACTTTCTCTAACCCAGTGGTTCTTAACTTTTTCTTTACTGAGGATGCCCTGAAAATATAATTTTTTGCCAGGGACCTCCAAGACTTAAATCAAGATTTAAATATTTAAATTTAGATTTAAATATTCAAATATTTATGTAAATTTTCAAACATATATTTATTTATTGAAGGCTTCTGGGAACTGGGATTCAAATCCCCACTCAAACACTAGGTGACCTTGGACAACTCACATTCTCTCAGATTCAGAGAGGAAGGTAAAGACTGAACAAATCTGAACAAACTCTCTGAACAAATCTTGCCAAAAAAAAAAAACCCATGACAGGTTCACTTTAGGGTTGCCATAATTCAGTGGTGATTTGAAAGCACACAAAAACAAAGTGCTGCTGATGGGGGGAGATTCTTTCTAGCTATCATGTTTCTCCTCTTTGAAAATTGACTTATGGCGACCCTAAGATGAACTTATCGAGAGGATTTTCTTGACAAGATTTGTTGCCTTTGCCTTTCTTTGAGGCTGAGAGAACATGACTTGTCTGAGGTAACCTAGCATGTTTCCATGGCTGAGTGGGGATTTAAACCCTGGTTTCCGTAATCATAGTGTGGGCGTATGCACGTTATCTGTTGCTGTGTTCCTTTTGTCAGGTATGTGGCAGCAGAGGTATGTGTGCACACACACACTGCTCTGTCATTTGCAAACAAGGGAGCACTTAATGTCTCAACACCCAATGCTGCCATGTCCCTATTGCTGCTGCTGGTGTCCAACAGCAGGGCTTCATAACCCCCCTTGAGGGCTTTGCGGGCCCCAGGAGTCCCTGAACCTGGGTTAGGAACCATTGCTCTAACCGATAGTGACAGCTTGTCCATCTCTGCCATGTTTAGTAGTTTCAGTCACCCAGTGGGTTTCCACGGCCAAGTGGGGAACTGAACCCTGATCTCCTGGATTATAGACCAATGCTCGGATCATTATACCATGCAGACTACTTGCAATTTATAACGTACATATATGTATATCTATGTGCTTCTACATACACATAAATGTGCATTTTAAATTATAAGCAGTCTACATGAAGCTGAGACCTAAATACCCTGCAGGCCTCAGTTCTCATTTGATCTTGAAAGCTAAGCAGGGTAAAGCCTGGTTAGTACTTGGATGGGTGACCTATCAAGGAATGCCAGGTGCTATAGGCTATATTTCAGAGGAAGGCCATGGGAAACCACCTTTAAGTACTCCTTGCCTAAGAAAAATGTAGCAGTAGTACTGAAAGATCACTGAAGGAGCACCCAAAGGCAGGAAACTGGGATTTTTCATTTGATCTTTTGCCATTAATACTAATTTAATCCATGGATTTTGCCCATATGGTTATAGGAGTATACAAATGGCTGTGCAGAAAGACAGAAAGTGAAATGACACATGTGCCCATCATAATGATAATTTGGATCCATGTTATTAAGTAATCGTAGATGGAGTTTAAGCATTTCGTGTGTTGTTTATATGAAATAATAGAAATTAGTATAACTGAATTAGACAATAAGTTTATTTATGGGGAAGACACTCTATGTTTTGTTGCAATGACATTAAATGAGATCTTTGGTTTAGTTCTCTTCAGTGCATCCTTGGGTTTGCCTGAACAAGGAATATCAAATGAATACTAAGAATAATATATGAAATATTAGATATTTAGAAAAAAGACAGCATAAATAATTTAAAGTTTAAGTTTAGCTTCTGATAGAATAAATGCAGCGCCTTTAAGAACCCAAAATAGGCATCTGGTGACGGGATGACAATAGCCAGTGGATATTCTATTGAAATATTCAGGAATCAGTGTGAACAGTACCAGGTTCCATCTTATTTGTGCCCTGACATCTAGAATTCTGGAAAAGCCCCTGGAGCTGGTTTTTTGGCATTGTGGAGGGAAAGGAAATTCTGAAGTGTCCATTAGCAGAATGTGGGGGTTAACCATCTGTTTAATTTTTAAAGTTTAATTTATTTACAGTACCCTACTTTAAACGGAAAAGCCTCCCATATATTGACTTTCAAAAATGGGAAATCAGGCATAAATAATTAAAAGAGAATTAAAGTAATAAAAATGATTTAAAATGGATGTAGCTACTATTATTAGTAGCACATCAATAACATCTTGAATGGAATGAAAACTTTTAGGGACTCCTGTATTCCTTTGGGATGCGAATTTTAGAAATGTGAAATTCAATATCTCTGCAGTGATATTGAGGGTGAATTGTAACCATTTTAATTTAAGCATAGGAAGATATTTGTTGCTGGATTTAAGCCAACATTTCTTTTGATACTTTATAATAGTTCATGTATGCCCAAATACAAAATATAGGTGCCTTGTCATGTTTGGGGAGAGGAGTGGCTTAAACACACCAAAAAAAGTAATTGAATCACCCTAATAGATGACAAAGGAACATACATGTGCATAGAATTTGAGTGTCCTGCTTTATGTTTACCTGCACAGTTGAAAATACCGTAGCCATTATAATTTAAACGGATGATGGGAAGAATGGGAAACCAAGCCTCATGTTGGTACTTCGTAACTTTCTTGAAAGAACGATGAGATGTAAAATACAATGTAAAATTGGTGGGAGAGAATTGGAATGTACACCTCTGTGGTTTTATTTATTTTTTTAAATAAAGGCATGTGAGCAAAGGCTGAGGTACTATGGTTCTGCTAGAGTACTTATGCCGGAACTAGTGGTGGCAGTAACAACAAGAAGGAAAAGATGGTAGTGCTGGTAAGGTGAGGAAGAAAGCAACAGAAGGAATGAATAGTCAGTTTAGAGCTGTCTGTAATGCAAATGACCAAGGAAGAGAAGGGATGGTCACTGAAATTAGAACACTATGGGAAAGATGCTTGGAAAATCATCTGTGCCACAGAACTTGTTGCTTCTACCTGCTGCTCTTTTCCTGCTTGCTTAAGGGGATAGACCAGAGCTTTCTAAACTTTTCATGTTGGTGACACATTTTTTAGACATGCATCATTTCATGACACAGTAATTCAGTAAGCGGATGCAGCCCCTCCACCTGAATCTGGCCTTCTTCCACTCTTCTCAGCCCGGGATGGCTGTGGTGGCTGCAGGAGAGGCAGCTCTTCCACCTGAGCCTGATTCTCTGCCACTGCCCTCACGTGGGTCTTCCTTGGCCCTGGGTGGCAGCAGCAGCAGTGGGAGAGACAGCCGCTTCACCCATTACATTCATGTGACACATCTACACACTGCAGCTGACACATGTGTCAGAACACACAGTTCGGAAAGCTTTGGGGTAGACTGTCAGATCGCTCACAGAATGGACTGTTCTGTGATCACTTAGCCACAGTTAGGGCCCTGGACATAGAAAAAATGTGACCAAGCAGAAATAGTCTCCTGTTCTCCCTTTGTACATGATTTCAGTTCCATCCTGAAATATGTACTTTGCTCCAGCTCATTAATAGACATCTATTGATATCAAATGGATTCTAGCAGAGCATTTCACAAGGTTACTCCCAAAGTGATTAAAATGTTAATTACTGAAAGCACTGATGCATGCAAGCCCAGAAATATACAGCCCAAGGTATTAATGTAATACAAGCAGCATGTGAAGTGAATACACTGTCAGTTGGTAACCTTAAGTGTTTTGTGTCTCTCTTGTGATTGATCTGAGTTAGTTATTCACATTGGTTTGAGTCAGAGATCCCTTCTTTTAAGCCTGTGCCCATACTGGCTGGACAAGTCCAGGAGTTATAGTCTGCAAAAGTAACTTTTCCAAGCTCTGCTTCTGATTACTACATTGTACTATCATTTTTTGTCAACTTCTTTTTCTTTAGCTTGAACAATTCAAATAAACATGCTGTAATCTGAACTTCCATTAGTGAATAATTTTTGGTTTACATGTTCTACTCTAGGCACATCACACCCAAACTTTGTTGCACTGTTTAAGATGAACAGTAAAGTGCTGCACCAGTGGCAAGTACTGTTCCCAGGCTGAATATGATGTGGAGCTCCTGTACCTTTTAATAGTTAATGACTCCTGGAAAAGGAAGGTGTAGTGTTACATTCCTCCAGGCAGAACTACACAACATCAGTCAGTGCTATGCATCCAACTGTAGGAACAAATTTCGATACTTCTCTCTTATTGCCCCCCCCCCGCCAGTGTGGGGAATGCAGCAGCTGAGAGATGGGATAGGTAGATGAGGAGATGTTGCATAGTTCTATTTGGTGGAAATTTCTGGTATGCCTTCCTTTTCAAAGATTCATTAACTATTAAATGTACAGGAACCTGGTCAACATGGCAGTCCTACTGGCAAGATACGTGTGCCTGAAGGGGCACAATAGCAGTTTTATCAGGCAAGACATCTAGATGTTATAGAAACAATATCCTATATCAGATATTGGGGGTCCTGGAGAAGCAAAGGTGGAAATATCCCTCTCTTGCCAGCCCTTCTGGTCTGTACTGAGCTCCCCCAAGGCAAGTCCATAAGGCTTTATATAGGGTAAAGCCTCTTTGATCTTTCACATCCACACTCCTTTGGATGCATGCTTGCAATTACTCAAACCTGTTTCTTTTAAATTCTAGCAAGCTAATTAATGGTAGCTGTTCTAACCACTCATTCTCTGTGTTTACATTTAACGGAACAAGGATGAATCACAGCAAATAATTGATACTGACACCTCCCTCTATTCCAAGGCTGTTGGGCTTCTGGAAGACAAATAGCCAAAGTGGTTAGCTGGATGGAACAATTGACACACGTCAGTCTAATCATTGTTGTACAAAGCCTTCTGGTGTATTTTCCCCTACATTGGGTGATTAGTAGATCAGCAGGAGCATTTGACTCCTAGTGGGGACAACAAAAACATTCTTACTCCCTGAATTATGCTACTGAAACAAAGAAAGGTGAGAGGAAAACCAAGAGCTGCTCTTTATGTGAAATGTCTGTGAACTTTCTTCTAGCAGTAAAATCAAATTCTTGTGTGCTCGTGTACTCAATAACCCTAAGTATATGCTCATGGCACACACATACTGATGTTTTGCACCTAACTCTGGACAATGGCATCAGGATTCTAATAAGACTATTTGTAGTCAGCTTGTGTCTGGCATCCTCACACTTCCAGCATTTGCCATGAATTTTTAACAGTTAAATGGGTACTTGGAGACACCATTTCCATCTGTTCAGGTGATTAAGCTAATTTAAAAACAATATTTTAATGCCTGTGCAATTTTTTTTTAAAGGGGGAAAAGGAGACAATATTGTAGAATATAACAATCAGCACACCTTTTGATAAAATAGTCTCTAGACAGGGAACAATATGATCAATTTAAGAGACAATACAATCAAATTTCAAATTAATGATAGCAGGCAGTACTTGCAACTGCAAGTGACGTATCCAAATTAGTCTTTAAGTGTGGATAAAAGGCCCATTGAGATGAACCAGGCTCTTTGATCTGGCACGTTCCTGCTTTCGAGGAGATTTTGAAGCCATCCTAGGGCTATAACAGAAAAGTCTTCTCAGTCCTTGCCATGAATCTTAGACTTGTAAGCAAGTGTAATTCATCTGTACTAGATTTCAATATGTGTTAAGTATCTGAGCAGTCATCTTCTCCTCTAAGTGTACTGGATCAAATTGTGGTATAGGATTTATCTCCATTCCCGCTCTTTATACCCTACTCAGCTTTGCCCATCTCATTTAGAGTCAGTTTTAAGGATGTCCATATTGGAAAGAAGTTCTAAAAGATCCTTTTAACACAGTAGATTTGTGAGGCAAACAGTAGCTGGTGTTCTGTGCCAGAACTGGATATAGTTCTAGGCCTCCTGAAGACTATTTGCTACTGAAACTGACATGCTTTTATTGATGGTAAATGATACAGCAGGGGTATTGAGGGGACAGACTGAAATGTTTCATGGAGTCCAGCATCCCCTTGCAGACAGTGGTATAACAGGGCCCCTAAAGAACTGATTTTGCCCAGGCTGTCCCTGTTGGGCAATCTAGTACTATGGCTGGCTGTGGAGAGCCCCTGTGCTTGACTGTACCCCCAAGGTAAAGTTAATGGAAGATGGATTCCCAAGAGTTACATAGTATAGAAACAAACAAAATCAAAGTGCACTAGTGTGACCCATCTTCCCCTCCATAGCTATGACCACTGTACAAACAGTGCCAGAAGAGAGAACATTCCCCTGCTGTGTTTCCAGTGATCATATCCTCAGGCTTGTCAAGCTAAAGCAAGAAGCATTGAGGAAAGTTTGAAATACAAATTAACCTCTTCTAGGCCAGTAGACAGTTGCTAATGTTTGGTTGTGATGCTAACAAGGATTCTAAAACCTATCAAAATTACTACATGTAATAGAGGGTAACCCAACCTGATCAATGCTTGCAAGAAACCACTGGGAGCCTCAGGTTGACAACCTATTAGCATAATCAGTGAAACGTTAAGGAACTATTGTGGTCAATTCTGTCAGTTATGTTTCTGGTCTATTCTGTGCATCTGTCACTGGCATGCACATTGAGTACATATTGTATACCTTAGGGAGAATCTATAAAGGAAAATAGAATATGTTTGATATTAGCTGTTTCAGGTGTTTAAATGATATTATTATGTCAGGGGTTCTCAATTTTTTTTATTCCCAGGACCCTGCTAGTCACAAAAAGGTAGCAGATGAAGGCAGAGTTTGGCATAATCAGACAGCAGTTACTGAAGTCTGATACTGATATCTGATTCAGAAATTACTCAGTTATTTGCCATGGCAATTTCTTTGTAGCTGAGAATTCTGTTCTTACTCATTTGAACTACAGGCATACCTTAGTTAATAAGGCCTCTGCAGTGAAGCTCCTTTTTACAAAGTCTTTTTATGACCACATGCCCCCTACTTCTGCCTCATCCTCTGTCTAGGTGGAAGATTTTTTTTTAAAAAAAAAACTGGCATGGCTTTTGCAGTATGGTGAGAAACGCAGACTTCTGGTGTCAGGTTGTAATGGTGTGTTTGCAGTAAATAATGCAATAAAGCTTAAGCCAGGAAAGAGCAGAACTGTACTTTAGCCATTACTGTTGGAACCATGTGTGCCTATCTACAAGAGGAAGGGTAAACAGCAGCTGCCTCCAAAATCCTTTACCGAGCATGCAAAATATTAAAACAGAGGAAAAAAGGAGAGAGCAGACAATCTTCCTCACCAGCTACCCCCAGCATGATTTTTTAAAAAAATATGTCTGTAAGTTTGGCCCCAGAATGAAGCAGTAAGAAAAACGGAGGCTGGTGAAGGAAGTCATTCCTGGATGCCTTGGCTAGAAACTTTCTAATGGCAAGGCATTTTTATTTACTTACGTAATTTATTTACTTATGTAGGGCCTGCCTGACCTGGTTGTTTCATTTCATATGTGCATATTATCAGTTTGTGTAGAAAGTTTGCTAAGACATGCTGAACTACTTTTCTTTTTTGTTATTTAGGAACCTATCTCTATTCTTTCCTCTGCTATTAAATTTTCTGTTAAAGATGTAATGCCGAGGAACACATTGACTTGGGTAACTGAGATATATCTGTACAGACTATGGGTACTTTCGCATCCCACGATTGTAGCACTATTATTCTACTTTAATTGTCATAGCTGCATCCTGTGGAATCCTGGGATTTGTAGTTTGATGAAGCACTAGAAATCTTTTGCAGAGAATTATAAATACCCTGTCCTAAACCATGAATTCCATAGAATGAAACCATGGGACAAGTGGAATCATATACTGTTTCTGGACTACACTGTTGTAGTGCTCTTATTGCACTTTCAACATCCTATGGAATCCTGGGGTTTGCAGTTTAGGGAGGGACTTTTAGAATTCTCAGCCAGGGAGCTCTTTGGCCTCAGTAAAGGACAACCCCAGAATTCCACAGGAAGTTGAAAGTGGAATAATAACATTGTAACTGTGATAGATGATGATGCTGTGATTGAGGAGCAACTGATTGTGCAGGGGGCTGAGCCAGTGACTGAGCAAGTCAACCTGCAAACATCCCCTGCACTGGAAGGTCAAACAGAGACTGAGTTGCCCCAGCCGGCTGATGACAGAGAGGGAACCAGCAGTGATGCAGAGGAGTTGCAGTCAGCTGTGCCCATCAGCGCTCAATCACACAGAAGGCTGAAATGGGCTGCTGAGAGGGAGGCTGCTCAGACTAGGCTGAGGAAACAATAATGAGCAGCACCTGCTCACCGGGCCATTTAAGTCTGCCACGTGGCTGTTCCTTGCTTGCAGCAAATTATTAGCAAGCCCTCACAACCTTTGTGTCTCCTGCTCCCTGAAACCTCCGGGACAGATCTCTGCCTCCTGAACCTTTGGACTGGACTTGACCTGGCTTGGCTTGTGTTTTCCTGATGTTTGGTATATTCGGACTCCCCAAGTGTTCCTGGCCTCTCTCTTCCCTTGCTGGCTGCAGCCCGGCAGGGAGAGATTCTTGACAATAACAGCATAGCGTAGAAAGGCCACTAGTTCTATCACTGTTAAGTGATTTCTTCTTCTTCTTCTTCTTATTATTATTATCTTTATTTATACCCCACTTTTTCCCCAGGTTGGACCCAAAGTGGCTTACAATTAAAAGACCTAGCTAAAATCCATAGAATAGAAAAATTAAAACATAATTAAACAACAGAAAAGAATTTAAATATATATAAAAATATGTAATAAAAACTAAAATGTTCATCAGGAACACAATATCCAGCATGTTCTGTTTGACAGTCCACACATAATCACACTTTGAATGCCTGTCTGAATAAAAATGTCTTTACCTGATTGCAGAAGGATAGTAGGGAGGGTATCAGTGTGATTTCTCTGGTAAGGGAGTTCCAAAACTTGGGGGCAGTCACTGAGAAGGCCCTCTCCCATGTTTCCACCAGGCAAACCTGTGAGGGAGGTGGGATGGAGAGAAGAGCTTCTTCTGAAGATCTCTAAGCTTGGGCTTGTAAAGGAAAATATGGTCCTTCAAATAACCTGGATCTGAGCCATTTAAGGCTTTAAAGGCCATCACTAACACTTTAAATTGTCCCCAGAAACAGGCTGGCAGCTCTTGAACTGTTGCAGCAGAGGAGTTGTATGATCCCTGTGGCCAGCTCCAGTTGACAATCTGGCTGCAGCTCTTTGGACAAGTTGAAGTTTCCAAACACTCTTCAAAAGCAGCCCCACGTAGAGTGTGTTACAATAATCCAACCAAGATGTAACCAGGGCACCATGGCCAGATCTGACATCTCAAGGAACGGGCACAGCTGTCACACAGACCTTAACTGTGCAAATGCATTCCTTGCTACTGCTGAAACCTAGGCTTCCAGGCCCAGAGTTGAATCCAGGAGCACCCTCAAGCTGTGAACCTGTATCTTCAGTAGAGTGTAATGCCGTCTAATACAGGCTGAATCCCTATTCCCTGATCTGCTTTTCAGCTGATCAGGAACACCTCTGTCTTGTCTGGATTAAGTTTCAATTTGTTTGCTTTCATCCAGTCCATTACTGATGACAGGCACTGGTTTAGGACCAAAACAGCTTCCTTGGCTTATAGTGGGAAGGAGTAATAAAGTTGAATGTCATCCACATACTGATGGCACTGAATCCCAAGACTCCAAATAACCTTTCCCAGTAGTTTCATGTAAATGTTGAATAGCATGGGGGACAGAACTGAGCCCTGAGGGACTCCACAGGCCAAAGGCTCAAACCACACCACTTTCTGGGTCCAGTCCTTCAGGAAGGAACAAAGCTGCTGTAAAACAGTGCCCCGAAGTCCCATCCTCACAAGGCTAACCAGAAGGATACCATGGTCAATGGTATCAAAAGCTACCAAGCAGTCCAGCAAAACCAACGGGGATGCATTTCCCTATCTAGTTCCTGGCATAGCTCATCCACCAAGGTGACCAAAGCAGTCTCAGTCCCATAGCCAGGCCTGAAACCAGATTGAAATGGATCTAGACAATCTGTTTCATCCAGAAACCTTGGAGCTGGGAGACCACCATACCACACTAGTTCTCTAACAGTACTCATGTTAGAAAAACATAGAACTATATATTTGGGCACCAAAATGGAAAACAAATAAAAAGTGAAAGCCGGTGGAAGATGAGGAGTATGGAAGAAGCTTTCAGGTGGTCTCTAGAAGGTTCAAAATGATTTTGTTTCCTTATGCAAGGCTTGCCTGATTGAGTTGTTTCATTTCACATGTACATGTTGTTCGCTTTGGGTAAGAAGTCTGGTGAAACATGTTGAACTGTTCTTCTTTTTCATAGTGTAAGAACCTATCCCTATTCTTTTCATGCTATTTTTACCTCTGGTACCAAATTTTCCATTAAAGAAGTAATACCCAGGAGCACATCAACTTCATTGACTGAGGTATACCTCTACTATATTTACAGTACTGTATCTTTTTCAAGAGCTGGCACCTTGTTAGAACAAAGCAGAAGAAGAGTCTTGTAGTGCCTTGGAGATTAATAGATTTTAAGCTTTCACGTTTAAGCTTCCTCTTCTGAGGGAGTGGGCTGCGTAAACCTATGAAATCCTATCACTAGATAATGCAGGATAAAAGAAAGATTAAGGAGGTATGGGGCATGTGTTTCTTAATACCTATTTTGTAGCTTTAATGGGTATATACTAAAACTTTATGTTGTACTGTGGTTTGTAATTATTCCTGACACTTAAGTATATTTAATTTTCATTTTGGTTGAATTAGGAGAAAAAGACTGAGTGCTCTAAGTAAAGATCTAGCTCTCTCCCCCCAACAAAAAACCCTTATCTCCATTTGAGATGAACAATATAGGAATTACCTAGAGTTATAACTGCAGATTGCAAGAACACGCAGATGAATAGGGTCTCTAATTTTGTGATTAATCACCTGGTGCTTGTGCATAAACTGAAGTAAAGGATTTGCAACTTGGAATGAAGTCAGGGAAGTTCATTAACACTTTTGTGTCCTATGCCACTCTGCTGTGCTTTATTTTGATGAATGTGGCCTTCTGACATCCATTGGTTCAATTCCAGTGTATTTTTGAAGGGCAAATTGTATTTCAGGGAGGGGCTCTGGCTGTTAAGGAAAGAAATCCTATAGAGAAAAGAAGATAGCTATTCATCTGGCTTCTGTGCTGGTCAGTTTGTTAGCATCTCTGTATAACTATCCATGTTCCTTTAAAATGCAAGAAGTACTCCCAATTGTTAATTTAACCTCATTGAATTTACTTCTGATGGAACAGGAACATGTGCTGTCTTTTGGTTAAGGAATTTATCTGATTGGCTTTGCACGGATTTTTCAGTGTTCAGTGTTTCCTGTAGCTGCCAATTGGGAAGATGCAGCTAAGGTTTTTCTTCCCCCAGAAGACTATGAAAAAAATCCAATGCTGAGGTCAAGACATAGATCATTCTATTGAGTAGAACACTGTCTTAAATAGCAGCACCTGCATATGTTTGTCTCTTACAATATTTATTAGTTGCTTCCTTTATCTATGGTCAAGGTGGCATAAAATGACTGTGCTCCCTATTCTCTTCTCACAACAGTCCTGCAAGGTAGGCCAGGCTAGAGAAAAGTGACTGGCTTAAAGTCATCCTAAAAGTTACGTAGCTTAGTAGGCATCTGAACCAAGGTAAGTCCTAAGTCCCAGGCTAGCTACCTAAACACTATACCAAGCCACCTCATAGATAAGAGATATGCATTGTTCCTGACAGTGACCACTGTTGTTGTTGTGTTCGTTCAAGTCAT
This sequence comes from Ctenosaura bakeri, assembly GCA_948474755.1. NCBI lineage: Eukaryota > Metazoa > Chordata > Lepidosauria > Squamata > Iguanidae > Ctenosaura > Ctenosaura bakeri. The sequence goes on along the minus strand of CAOLHI010003950.1, from coordinate 32,840 downwards.
TTCCCACTTATGGCGAGCCTAAGGAGGACCTATCATGGGGTTTTCTTGGCAAGATGTATTCAGAGGGAATTTGCCTTTGCCTTCCTCTGAGGCTGAGAGAGTGTGACTCACCCAAGCTCATTCAGTGAATTTCTGTATCCGAGTGGGAATTTGACAACCCAAGGTTGTCTAGTGCTCAAACCACTACACCATGCTGGCTACCAGCATTAAAAGTTGCTTCAGCTTTGTGCAAGGCAATATTATCTTAGAGGAGAGCAAAAGGACAAACATTCCCCCCTCTCTCCACAAATAGATTTTCATGGTGTTTGGAAAATAATTCATTAAAGATTAATTTGTTACCCCATATTTATTAGAACTGCCCATCACAATGTAAAAAAAAATGTTTAAATCATTGAATGACAATGATGATAATAGGTTAGTAATAGCAAACATTTCTCATTGTTTTCACTTGTTACTTTCAGTGGAATCTGGCCAGTTTAAATAATTATAATAATTGCATATGATTTTTTTAAAATACTAATTTTTCATTTTGGTTGAGTTGGGAGAAAAAGACTGAGTGCACTAAGTAAAGATCTAGCTCTCTCCCCCACCATAAAAAACCCTTATCTCCATTTGAGAAGAACAATATAGGAATTACCTGGGGTTATAATTGCAGATTGCAAGAACATGCAGGAACATTGATTTACTAACATGCTATTAATGATTAATGAAACAAAATTTTTAATTGTCATTTTAAATCATGTTAACTATTATTTAATGTTAGCACAATAGTACAAAACAGTAACATCTGTAAGTTCTGGTTCTTTACCGTGTCTTATTTCAATACCTTGTATAGAAAGAGGCTTTTCACAGACAATTTCTAGACAGTCCTAAACCCAAGCTTAAAATAAAGCTGGTTACTGAGTATGGTTAGTTGAATTAACTGTCAGAATGATTAGAATAACCATTAACAGAATAAATAGAGCTTACTTCAAAGAAATAAGTTTTTTCACAGTGTGTTGTGATTTTGACAAGAAGGGATTGAGTGGTAAGGGTAAGTCTCATTCAACTGAAAGCAAAATCCACAGTCAATGGCAGGAGGGAACCTCAAATCCTGAACGATGTAGTCTTCAGGACAGCTAATTAAGAAGTGATGTGTTGGAACACAGTAGACTCTTGCCAGGGGAAACTCAACTCCTTCCTCTCTTCCTTTTTCTTTTCTCTGTTGATGTTTTGTTGTAGATCTGGCAGACTGCAAACTGATGACCTTCCCCATTGCCCTTTACAAAGTTATGAGACATGTTACGGAAGGTATTCATCTTATCACTCTGGCCAATAATGAACTGAAGGCTGTGACCAGCAGATTCATTACCACCTTTAGCCAGCTGAGAGGTAGGTATGCGTCTCTGAAGATAACCATACAAACAGAAATGTCAGTGTTATTACTATGCTCCTTCCACATTTTAGATCACAATTTGGACATGTCTGATGACTGGTCATTTTGTTACTCATTATTAATGGCTTCTCTTGCAGTGATAAAGGCAATAGTGCACACAATTATAAACCAATAATAAAAGAGCTTACATTTTAAAAAGAACAAAACATTTTCTGCTTAAAATACAATGCCCCCACACCTTGTTTTAGAGGAGAATCTTGCCTTTTGGTATTATAGGTGTCCAATATTGATTGATTGATTGATTGATTGATTGCTAGCTAGCTAGCAATGGGGCAGATTCTTTGGGAACTACATGTAGGCTGTAAGACCCATGATAAAACTAGCATATATAAGGAGTCAGTTGTTGGATTTTAAAATAAGTCCATTTGTTCTGGTAATGACATTGACTATATTTCAGTTTTGGGCCCAAGTGGAGATCTAAGTGCATTTCTCTTTATTCTGAATGCTGCCTTGCAATATGAAAGGCAACTGCTTCACAGAAGGACTGTAAATCACTTCAAAATGCTCTGCTTTCTACTTTACCCCATGTCATTTAAGCTATTGGGCACGTAGTTCTATAGAACTAGAACAGTGTAATTGCATGGGCTAAAGATTTATTTCACCAAATGAGTAACTGCATTCATGGAAGAAATTAAGGATGTGTGCTGCAGGCCCACTCCTCAAGGCTTCTCATGTTTACTGGAAAGAGCTGAAGAGAAAACACAACCATGCTTCTCCAAACACAAAGGGCTGTGTGACTGAACTGCACTTGAACAGAATTCCTGATCACGTTGTCCTCTGTAGCCAGATGAAGCTGCACTTTTATTGTCATATCTTCCCATTAAACACAGGATGGGTATAATTGGAAAGGGAGGAGCTGTAGAGTATTTCCCTATTCCTGTCATATTTTAGGTACAACTACCTACTGGGTAATGAAGGCATGAAATGAGTCTTAAGGTACTTCAGAGGATGAACATTTCAGTGGGTCCAATGTAGCATAGCAAAGTTTTAATACAGAACACAGTAAAACTGGTATCTTATCCTGTAAATATGGATAAATGATCAGCTGACAGTATTAATTTCCTCTCCATCATTGCAGTTCCATGGGTTGAAATGAATTTTGCAATATGTTCAGGTTGCTGAGAGGTAGTGAAAGAGCAAGTTCAAAGGACATATGGAGTAGTAAAGGATTAATTTTTTTTGGTTCTTACTCAGTGGACTGTAATCAAACTGCCATGTATAAATAAAGTGAGCATCAGAGAAAAATGACACATCTAGAGAGTGAAGTAATGAAACTATAAGGTAGCTCTTTCATGTGATTTAACTGGTATAGAAAAACAAACTATCCAGTGTTGATAGAATACCTATGACTTAGAATCATAGAATCATACAGTTGGAAGAGACCCATCAAGTTGTAAGAGGGGCCATTGAGTCCAACTCCCTGCTATGCAGGAACACACATCAAAGCATTCCCAACAGGTGGCCATCCAGCCTCAGCTTAAAAACCTCCAAAGAAGGAGACTCTACGACACTCCCAGGTAGCATATTCCACTGCCGGACAGCTCTGACTGTGAGGAAGTGCTTCCTGAGGTTCAAGTGGAAACTCCTTTCCTGCAGCTTGAATCCATTGTTCCTTGTCCTAGTCTCTGGAGCGGCAGAGAACAAGCCCGCTCCCTCCTCAACATGACATCCCTTTAAATATTTAAACATGGCTATCTTGTCCCCTCTTAACCTTTTCTTCCGCAGACTAAACATCCCCAGCTCCCTAAGCCGTTCCTCAGAGAGCATGACTTCCAGACCCTTCACCATTTTGGTCACCCTCCTCTGGACACGCTCCAGCTTGTCGATATCCTTCCTGAATTGAGGTGCCCAGAACTGGACATGGTATTTCAAATGAGGCCTAACCAATGCAGAATAGAGTGGTACCATTACCTCCCTCGATCTAGACAGCATACTCCTATTGATGCAACCAAGAATTGTGTTGGCTTTCTTGGTTGCTGCCTCATACTGCTGACTCATGTTCAGCTTGTGATCTACCAAGACTCCTAGATCCCTTTCACACGTACTGCTATCCAGCCACGTGTCCTTCATCCTATATTTGTCCATAATCCTCACTGGCTATGCTGCCTGGGAGTTGTAGCCAACAACATTTGAAAGACCTCGATCAAGAGGCTTGAAATCGACTGGAAGATAACGAGCATTTTCTAGTGGTAGCCATATAAACTACCATACAGAAAGTTTTGTGGGACTTGGTGGAAGATGATCATGTCCCTAATGCTCATTGCTAAATGTTCATCGCTGGCCATGTAAATTATATCTATCTTGCTTATGTGGAATAAGATAATCTCTAGAGTTGCCTTAGAAGCAACAAAAGTAATAACTGATCAGGCCTTTCCATGAATATTTAACAGTGTGATGGTTATGAGTATTAGCTGGAAAGTTAAATCTCACCTCTAATGCTAAGTCACAAAGGGATAAATTGTACTTTACATGCGGATATAATATCAAATGTTTCTCATCCTCTTGCTACCTTTTTCCCAATCTGGAATTCAAGGTAGCTTACAACAGTTTAAAGATGCATAGCTAAAATCACACCAGGTACAAATACAACAGGCAAACAGAATACAGATAGAACTTCACAATTCTGCAGGGCCCAGTGTAGTCGAACAGTCAGTCTTCAAAGATGTTGTTGTTGTGTGCCTTCAAATCATTTCCAACTTATGGCAACCTTAAGAGGGACCCTATCATGGGGTTTTCTGAGGCTGAGAGTGTGATATACCCAATGTCACTCAGGGGGTTCCATGGTCAAGTGAAGAATTGAACCCTTGTCTCGAAGGTCATAGTCCAGTGCTCAAACCACCACTGTTACCATGCTGTGCACCCCCAATCAGTAACACAATATAAATATTATTTAATGTGTATAAATCACATACATTTATGGCTGGAGAGCCATGCTGGCAAGAGGACTGGCTGCACACATGTAGAATCAGGTCAGAGGTGACCTCAGGCATGGTCAGATCATAAGCCTACTGAGAATTTGCCAGGAAACTCAGTGGGTTTAAGATGATCCTCTCAAATGCTCAAACCCAGAAGACAATAGCCACTGAAACTCCCAGACAAGGGGCCTTTGCACACTACACTGTTCTAGAGCTATTATTCCACTTTCAACGTCCTATGGAATCCTGGGATTTACAGTTTAGGGAGGGGAGTTTAGAATTCTCAGCCAGAGAGCTCTTTGACCTCAGTAAACTACAAACCCCAGAATTCCACTGGATGTTGAAAGTGGAATAATAGCACTAGAACCGTGTATTGCAGAAGGGCCCAAAGTTACAATGGCCCAACATCCTGTAACCTCTTCCCACCATATTTCCCCTTTTGTCTCTTCACCTGCCCAGACATTAAGGGACTATCACAACCTCACAACCTCCATCAACTCTTTATCACCTAACACTATGACCACTAGCCCATTCCAGACCCTTTTGTCTGCTCTGCCAGAGAGCAGTTAACACACACCTTTTCAGGGCAGAAAAAGAATATATAAATCTGGCTCAGACTCTGGCTCTTAACTAGTACTTTGGGTGTTGTGCTGTACCCCAGACTCTCATTTCTTTGTGCTGCCCTCAAACTCTTGTGTTTGAACCATTTCTCTTTGATCCTTTACTTCAGGAACAGCAATTATTACCTGTTTCATCCCCAGATCTCTCCACTGTCTAATGTTTCACTACTTTCTTTCTGCTAGCCTTGTATGGTTTGTGAGAGTGCTTGATTTCTTGCATGTGTTTGTGATTTCCCCCAATAAAATATTCTTTTGACTCTCAACTGGTGTCCTACATTTAGTACTGGTATACACAGATGAAAAGGTTCCGTGGTTACTCCTCTCTCACAGGCCTCCTTTGAGCTATAATTCCCCACATTTCTAAGGAGACATCAGAACTGTTGGAGGACTTCAAGGTCCCTTACCTTTTGGGGTAACACTACATCATGCTGGCTTTCTCTCAGAGGCACACTGAATTTAAAAAAAAAAGTCTTAACCAGCCTGTGGAAAGATAGCAAGAAAGGTGCCAGTCTGACCTGTCTCAGAAAAAGGGTTTTAATGAAAAGAAACCTCATGAAACTATGGTTTTGAATGGAGATGCTGCAGGGAAGGAGGTGCTTAAATTTTTGCCCTTCCCAAACTCTTTCTTACAACCCAAACACAAATGGGGTTCTTCTGGATGGCTTTCTCCCCACATAGACATTCTCCCTCTGGCCATTGTGGCTGTCAGGCAGAATTGGCTGCTGATGGGAACAGTTCTAGCTCACAGCTGAACAGATTTTAAGAAACAAGTAAGGCTTCTGTTCAGTTGTTCAGAGATTGCAATCTAATATTGTGTAATTTCCATCTGTAGTGCTTTTTAAAAAAATAATGTTTTTTGAATGGTAATAGAAGTATTGCCAAGCTTTATGTTACGTTATGGATTATATTATCAAGGATAAGAAAAAGAATAAGAAAAGTAGAGAAGAAAATGGGAAACTCCAATGTTCCTGTGGCATGTAATAGAAGGTAATATTTCTGTATTTCAACAGGTGAGTTGGTATTGGAGGAAGGCAGCGGTTACAAGATAGACTGTACCAACCAAGAAATCAGCTTATCATTAACAGATTCCGTTCTAAAATATAAACTATGACCTTCCAATTCAGGCCCAGCAAACTCTGGCAGAGAGAAGTATTTTAATTTGTTTTTATTTGAGAGTCAGAATAGAATATACTGAAAGATGCATTTTACTGAGTGCTTGGTGTTATACTCAAGGAGACAGTCAGTTTCCTAAGAACACAATGGTTTATGACACCAAAATATACTAAGCTAGCTGAAAAGGAGGGGAAAATACTTAAGTTTTATATTTCTTTAAGTTTTGGACCATAGGGGATGTATAGAGGGATACCGTGGTAGAAAAATAACTATATTTGCTAGAAGGAAGGAGAGGCTTTTACATGGGCTGTGGAAAGGAGATAACATTCTAGTTTGTTTACTAAAAGCGTTGACAATTCAATTATTGGAAGAAGCTAATGAATGTTAATCTGTAATCAGGCTGACTTAAACTGGCCTGTCAGTTCTTGTGTATACCATAGCGACCATTATTTATGCATCCAGTGAGCTTTGAGTGGGAGTTTGGGAGAGACGAGAGAGGTAATGATGTGCTATAATTTATAGGCCAGGCAGAAAGTGGAACAGAATGTCAGGGGATGATTGTTTGGAGATGCTGGGCCTTCACAATCCTGGCACTTGATTTATTCAGGGTCTCAGCAGGTAATCAAGGTAGGAAGCCCTTTGTTTTCGATTCCATGTAGTCGTCAAAACTCTCAAGTATTTTTCCAGAGGAGTCAGCCTTGTTCATTAGCAAGCAGAGGAAAAAATATTGCCAAAAAAGTTGCTTTATTTTTGCAGTGGTGGCCTTACACATGCATTAAGCAATGTTGTGGTGTATTGCCTCAGAATAAATTGTTATATAGCTAATAGCAGTATTATTTCCCTTGTTATTGCGCTGAAGGCCAAACTATAGCTAATGTTCTTTTTCTTCACCTCAAAGAACAGTAGTCATGGCACTTTGCTCATTTGATGGAGGGTGGGAATAAGATTTACCTGGTCACTGGTTGTTGTTTTTTCTAGTCTGCCCTGCCCTCTTGATTGTTATAAGCCTTTTGGTGCAAAGACTATACCTGTACTACACTGTCTTTTCGCCATGGCAAAGATGTTAGCACTGCACCTTTGGAATTCTGAGGAAGTTTAGGTTTGAAAAACTATGTAGAGAGATTGGATTAAATGCCACGTCTCCTGTCACCACCTCCTTCATCAAACTATTATTGTCCTGTGCTTCCTTTTAAAGCAGAAGTGAATGTTGTGGGAGGTCTGGGGGTCAATATTCTTTATTTAGGTATTTCAATAAATGCCAAAAATAAAACCGAATGTCCCAGAATTCAGCTTCTGATTTTGAAAAATATTTTTTAAAATGTTAAAACAGGTACGGGAAGGCTGCAAACTATTTAGGTGAATTGCTGCTCTTTGAAACTTCAAAAATAGTCAGAGAGGGGATACACTTTGCTTATCAGTTGAGGGACCCAAATATATGCAATTTATAGCTTGGCTCTGAGATCACTATCAAATGTAAAGTATATAAAACTGGAAACATTGTTATTACAGTGTCTTTGTGAATCCATAGGGAGAGAGGCTGAACTATTTCTTTCAACTTCTGTGATTAAGGAAATATCGTTCAATTCCCTGTTTAGATGCTTATGATTAACTATAGTTACATGAAACTGACAAAGTATCTGGAGGTGAATGCAGGATGATAATACACAAGCATTGTTTTGCTATGGGAGATTTTTCTTCAATAATTTAAAAGCTCTTAGCGGGAGTACTTTGCGTAGGTAAGGGATTTTGCTGAAATGTTCTGTAAAGCTAGTGCTAGTTCAGTCTCTTCATTTTTCTGCTTAACATTTTAATCACTCTCTGCTTTCTTTTTTTTGAGCCCAAGCAAGACAGTATTCCTCCCTGCACAGGTTTCCACAACTGATTTGCGTGCTAAATTATGTGCCAGATTTCACAAACAGTTCTTGCTGTGAAGATCTTATCAGTACTCTTAGTCAAATGACTTATTCAGCCATTCTTATACTTTTAAAACTTTGCTAGAAATTTGTACTTGAAAAACACCACTTTGTTGTCCTAAATCTTGAATACTTGCAATCTATTTGTATACAAAATGTTAACATGTTGTATACAAATTCTGCTGTTGTATTGCTACATTCCACTGACATTTAGACATCTGGGAAGTGTTGTGGAGCATTGGATATTGAGGTGTATTTGCTTCAGGGATTTCTGGTGATCTTTGTAGCTAGAGATTGGCACCCAGCACTGGGGATTACATTGTACCCCTCCACTCCACTGCAGGATGATTTGCTCAAAAAGAGGGTGGGGCAAGGGCCACAAAAACATCCAGATGGGTCATGAGCTGTCCATAAGTCCCATGATGCCAACTAGTCAACTATAGCAACATTGGAGGAACATTCAAAGAACCTGAAACCCATGTAGAGTTTGCATTAGATATTTTGGAGATTTAGGTTAATTATGTAGAAGGATATTCCCCGGGCCCATACTCCATCATGTCATTATGGGATGTTGTTCTATTCTTTAGCCATCTGGCTGAGCTCTGTAGCTTTCTGGGCCCTGGTGGAATCTATATACTGTACTTGAATCAACTGTACAATTCTCATTCCCAGCATTTTCCCTTGTGTTTTTCAGCCCTTCCTTACTGTTTGTTTGTTTTATATCCTCCTTTTTCCTCAGCACAGGATTCAAGGCAGCTTGCAACCATTTGAAAACATAGTACAAGTAAAAATCTGTTAATATAAAAATTAAAACACAAATTAGAGTTTTTTTAAATAAAAAATTCAGGTTAAAAGCGTAAGTTAAAAAGCAATTTTAAAAAGACATTTGAAACATAATAAATGTTACATGCCTTCATGTCTTTTCTGACTTTTGGGGAGCCTAAAGTTAACTTTTATAATTGACTAGTGTATTTACTTGGCATTGTATGGGATTTTATTTTCTCATGGGCAACACTTGTTAGAAATACATTAGGAATTACCTTATGTTAAGAATTAGATGTGGTTGAAAAACACAGGTTGATATCATGTGTCTCTAATTCCCCAATCTGTGTTGTCCAGTACCTGTAACTTTTCCCCATATTCCCCAATCCAGTCTGTATTCAGAGTTAACATACAGAGGTTTGGTTTCTGAGGGAATACACTGTCCTCCTCCTTACTGCTAGGCCTTGTCTCCATAGCAACCTGCCAGGCCCAAAGAGCTCTCTGACTGAGAATTCAAAAGGCCCTTCCCTAAACTGCAAGCCTCAGATTCCATAAAATTTTCACAGGCAGCCAATCATATGAGGTCTTCGCTTGCTTGACACAGACAAACTCACAAACTTTGACTTTTATATATTTATATATATTTCTTGCCAAGATTAATTCAGATGAAGTTTGTCGCTGTGTTCCTCTGAGGCTGAGAGAGTGGGACTTGCCCAAGGATCTGGGTTTCTGTAGCTGAGCAAGGATTCTAACCCTGGTCTCTATGTTGCTAGTCCAGCATTCACACCACTGTGCCACATTTTCCTCTCTTATTACTCCCTTATAATTATTACAGGTGGAACCTGCAAGAAATAATGTGATATGTAGTGTCCCCCCCCACATTCCTAATAGTCAGCATTCCATGCCCACTGAGCATCAGTTCTTTTTTGGCTATTTATGGAAGATTCCCTGAATATCCCCCCTGCAAAGATCTTCCTATTTCTGGCAACTTCCATCAAGTCTGCTAGTGCTTCTTGCTGTTTTGGCTCCATAAGGTCAGACATTGAGGTGGTGGTGATGATGATAAGTGAATGAATGAATGAATATATAAATATATTAAAAATGACTATTACTTTGTGTCAGAATAAAATATATATTTTACTAAGCGGGTCAAATTATTTTATAATTTCTTTTCAAATTATTACTTTTCAGCTTTTTATTACCAAGTACTTTATACCTTTAATGTACTATTTCATTTTATATGATCACTTGGACTGCTCCCTTAAAAAAAAAGATTGGAGAGATCTCATACTTCCCATTTGACTTGCCAGTATTAAACACCATTCTGAAGCCTGGTTGTAGCAGATGTTTAATCAAGATCAACATTTGGAACTCTCAAAAACAAGGCTAACTTCTCAAGCCCAGTTACTGTGTTGCCATCAAGGGGACCAAGTAATTACTCAAAATATAATTAGAGAGTTGGATAAATGGTGACATGGATTGTATTTGGAATCCAGGAGGTATGTTGAGATCCAGAACTGACTATAATTTGAAAACTCTCCAGGAGTTTTTCTGGCCCAACCATTGACACTCATTACTGCTTTAACACAAGCTTTATTGGTGGTAAATGATGGTGTACAGATGGTATGCCATGGAGAAATATTCCAACTCTTGTGTTGATGGTGTCTGGTATCCCCTCACAGTTAATGGTAGAATGGGGCTCCTAAATACCTAATTCTACCCAAACTATCTCTGGCTGCCAATTCTGTTCACCATTGCTGGCCATATGGGCCCCTGGATTGGTATGAACCCCATCCAAGGTAAAGCCAATGGAAGATGAACCCCAAGGGTTATATAGTTGTAGAGCAAACAAAGAAAATCAAAGTGTACAAGCATGACCTATCTCCCCCTTCCATTAACTATAAGAACTATAGAAGCAGGTTAGTAACAGAGGACAAGAAAGAGTAACAAAGCAAACAAAGTCTACAGAAAGTCCTGGACATTTGGTTAGTGGGAGAGGAAAGGCAAGGGAAAGGTTGTGCTGAAGAGCTCATCCTTCTAGTGAGACACATTAGGTTAGGTGGGTAGTCATCATATTCTGCATACAGTTTTCTGGTAGCAGTTCTGTACCAGTCTTTGGAATGCCATAGATTCCCTACCAGATAGGAACATATGGTTGTTGACATAGTTTAGTTTCTTGGCTAGCAGTAAAGGTCTGTACAAGATCTGAAGATAATTCTAGTTTCTGGCTAACATCGTTACCATTTTATCTTTGTGAAGAAGTGAAGTGAGTAGCTAGCTAACAGCAATTTGTTGATGCCACTGTAGGAAAATAAACTGTTCAAATGTGCGGTGGCAGCAAATTCCTGCTGGGTCTGATGAGGCAAAGGATGGGGTCACTAGAGGCAGGGAAGTCTTTTCAGTCCTTAGCAGCTGTTCCACAGAAAGGGAAAACAGAGGCAAACAAACTTTAAAGATCATGAGTGCAAAGAATGGGATAGTGTGAGGAATCTACTCAGCAACAGATAGCTACTCCTTTGTACTCTTCTGCTGTTGCATGAACCTCTCCCACTGCATGATGAATCAAGTAACTTTAGGATCATGAATGCAAACCGTGGCGAGAACTCATATGCCATTACTATCATCAGCTGCACAAAAAACAGTCTTTGGAATTCAGCAGCAAATTCTGTGAGCCCCCCAACAATTTCTTTTGTATGTCTACAAAGAGGACCATAAAAATTACCACTCTAGCTGGCTGCTTGGAAGTAACAATGGAGAGTAGAGGAGTTCAAATACTCAGTTTGTGCACTGTACTCAGAAGGAGGATTGGATTGCTAAGGAGCAAGTAAAGGGATCTTGTAGCACCTTTGAGGCTAACTGAGAGAAAGAAGTTGGTAGCATAAGCTTTCAGATGCATCTGATGAAATAAAGGTAAGCCTCTGGAAGCTTATGCTGCCAACTACTTTCTCTCAGCCTCAGAAGTGCTACAAGACCCTTTTGCATACTGATCTGGCTAACACAGCTATGTCTTTGAGTTCTACCAGAAGGAGTAAGCATGGATCATGAGTCCTGAAAGGATCCATTTCATAGTATATAGTAGCCTTACTAGCATTAACAAAACAAAAAACATAATGATCCCCTTCCTTCACCATCTGCCTCACACAGCTAAACAAAGCACACTTTTAGAATTATATTCTTTTGCTTCATCAACAATCCACATTGTATAGAGAAGCAAAATGAATGAAGTGGCTTTAAGATTATGATGGAACAAACAAAACTCATGCAAAAGAGTGGGTACGGGTGGGCTGAGATCTTAGCAATGCAGACCTGTCTTTTTGAAAGGCTAATGACAGATTTGCTAATCCTAGGTGATTGTTTGAGATGCTCCAATAGGAGAATTGTAGAAGGTGGTCTCCTAATTTTCTGGCAACTGATTTCCACCTCTCAGAATCAAATAACTATCAGTACTAGCCAAATCTTGGAAAAAAAACTATCAAATATCAAATTACTTATAATTAGTTCCTTTTCCCAATGAGGCAGGTGTTACTGCATTGTATTACAAATGTATGTTGACAACTTTTCTTCTTTTTGTTAAAGTTGTAAATATTTAGTTACTTTTATAGCTCTAGGGATGTGGCCTCTTGAAATGAGGGAGAAAGAACATTGCATGCTTCAGATGCTACCATTTGCTGTTGCCACATGGTTTGTGGTGTTGAGACAACAGAGAGATGAGTGGGAGGACAGCTGTAGAGACAGAATTCAAATTCTAACAAAAATCTACCAGCGAATATGGACAGCCAAGCAATGACTCACAGACTCGAAATGTTCAATATACTGACCTAAATATATTCCACCTTAACTTTAGGAACAACTTTTTATTGTAATTGTGGGATAGACTACCTCAATATGTGGGGGAACCATCTCTGGAAGTCTTTAAACAGAAGTTGGATGGGCATCTTTTAGGAGTGATTTAGATGTATATTCCTGTCTAGCAGGGAGGTGGACTAGATTGATAAGGTAGGCATCTTGCCAGAGGAACTTGGCTGATATGGAGATGAGCTGAAAGTGAGGACACCTTAGTTGCTGAGACTGTGGTGGTCTCCCCACTGCAGGCATTGTGAAGGCAGGCATCTGACCAAAGGTGTGAGCATGTTTGCTCCCTAAGGAAGTGGGATGTACCTATTGAGCAGAATCCCACGAGGCCAGCTTTGACAAAGTATTGGGAGTTCTTCAAGCTAAACTGACATATGTGTTTGTTTATGACAGTTTTCTTATTCTATATTTCTGGTCAGCCAAATGCGTGTTCAGGAAATCTAAAGAGTTTGCCATTTCAGTCATAATGGGCAGGAGGAGGTATGACGATAGAGGTAGAACGAGTCAATGGAGGAGAAGTGGGAGAGACATCTCATGGCTATTCCTGCTTCTGGTTCACCATCCAGCCTCTACTGACTACTCTAGTAGAACTCCATCAAACTGAAAACTACTGGTGCTTGCCATGTTGGTGAATGGAAAGAGCTGCATAATATCCAAACAAGCTGATCTTGCGTGTATAATTGAAACCTGGTTAGCTAAAGAAGAGGATGTCAACTGACCCAGTTATAAGATAAGCAGATGCCTCCATACTACTTGCAGAAAATACCAATGATTTGGAATGGCTGATGATGAGAATTAAGAAAGAAAGTGCAAAAGCAGAGTTACAGTTGAATATTAAGAAGACAAAAATAATGACGACCAATGAGTTACATAACTTTAAGTGGGTAGCTAGAGATCTGTATTTTGGCTCAGTCTTTAATCAAAATGGAGACTATAGTCAAGACATCAAAAGAACACTAAAACATGGAAACACAACCATGAAGGGACTAGATAAAATCCTCAAGTGTAAAGACATAATTAAATAACAATATCATCCAGGCCATCATATTTCTGATTTCTATGTATGATTGTGAAAGCTGAACAGTGAAGAAAGCTGATAGGAAAAAAACCAGCTCATCGAAAATGTGGTGTTGGGGAAGAGTTCTGTGGATACCATGGACTGCCAAAGAGACAAATAGAATTGAAGATGACTAAACTAAGGTGGTTGTACTTTGAACATAGCATGAGGCAATGTAAGACAAAAAAGACAGTAATGCTTGGTAAAATGGAAGCCAGTGGGAAAACAAACTGCACTGCAGGGGGATTTATTCAGTCAAGGAAGCCTTGGACCTGAATTTGCAAGATCTGAGCAGTGCAATTGATGGTGGGGCTCATGGAGGTCTCTCTTTCATAGGATCACCATAAGTTGAAGTCAGCTTTATGGCAAATAACTACAAAAAGAAGCACAGCATGGTTTGTACCACTACACCAGAGCTTTCCAAACTTTTCATGTTGGTGACACACCTTTTTAGACATGCATAATTTCATGACATTGTAAGTAATTCAGTAACTGCAGGCAGCCACTCCACCCAAGCCTGGCCCTCTGCCACCGCTGTCCTTGCTTGGCCTGGGGCAGCAGCGGTAGCGGTGGGAGAGGCAGCCTCTTCACCTAGACCTGGCCCACCACTGCCCTCACCAGGGTCTTCCTTGGCCTGGGGTGGCGATGGCAGGAGAGGTAGCTCCTCCATCCAGACTTGGCCCGCCGCCCTCGCCAGGGTTTCCTCAGTCTGCGTCAGCAACAGTGGTGGTGGGAGAGGCAGCCTCTCCACCTAATACATTAGTGCAACACACCTATGCACTGCAGCCAACACAATAACGTGTCATGACACACAGTTTGGAAAGCTCTGCACTACACAGTAATCTGTAGCATTCAGATTTTTAAATAGTATCTAAAAGTTTCTATTTTAGTTACTTTTGGAAAATGGGGAATGTAACAAATTACTTTCAAAACTGCCACCATGAGGGTAACTATTTTTTGCTTTGGAATTGTTACCATAACATATTACTTATCAAAAGTAAGCAACCAAGGTCTCCCACCAAGCAACACCTTCTGTACCTAACAGGTAAATCATGAGGAAACCATTAAAAGTATTGCTCATTTTGAGTCTGTGGAAATGAATTTTTCAAAAAGAGACCAAACTGCAAAACCTTTTTCCAAAATATTCAGCACCTCATATAATCTTGGTTAGTGGGGGGAGAGTTTCCGCAAAATTACTCATCTTTGTATGTGTCCGCACAAGAATAAAATAAAGATTTCTGTCCGTACTCTTAAGTTGTAGAGAAAATTATGGACTAGGGACGGTGTGAATTTTTACTTTTATCACGCATATGTGCTTTACACTCAACTTGAGATACTTCTGTCAGACTTTAAATGAGAGGGCAATCAATACCTGTGGGCAGTTGTGACGCACTCCACTTTATTATAAACATCCCTTTATTCCCTGGAAGAAAGTGACTGGGGCTGGAAATCAACTGCCTTCGATTTAATGAGTATCAGTTTTGACAGTTTGGGCCATTCAATGGATATGCTTGGTGAATATGTTTTATTCCAATTTTGTGATGAAAACAACATAAAGGGGGAAATGTGATGATCAGCATCTCGTTTGAATTCAGTATTTTAAATATGCTTTTGGTTTTCATATTTCCTCTGGTTATATATTTTTATAACCAGATTTTAAAAAGATTATTTTTCAGTCCCAGTCAGACCTTTTCTGCACTTATTATCTCTCACTTGTTATCTCTTCTTTGCTAGACAGATTTAGGCAGAGCTTGGGGAAACCACATTTCTGGATTGCACCTCACAGAAACTCTTAGAAAGCACTTGCATTCTGGGAATTGTAGGTCAAAGAGTAAATGTTCCAAGCTCTAGAATTAAGGGTCTCCTGGATGTCATATATAAGCAAATCTAGTGAAGCCTTGGATTTGTTTGCTTGTTTGTTTTCAAAATGAAAAAGCTACTTAAGTATGAAAAAGCCTCAGGAAAGAGTGTATACTCTATTTTGTATTCAAAATTACCCCATCCCCTGCATTTCAAAAAGGACAATTTTGAGTAAGAAAAAAAAAACAGCTAGAAAACATTATGTTGTTCTCTCCTTATCTACTTCCCTTCTTCATTGCAGCCTCCAAAGCTGGTTTTAATCTCAAAGAACTATCAAGGTTCTTTCAGTACACTTGCTTGCAGAGTGTTGTTTGCCTCTCATGTACTCTGGTTCAAAGACATATTGTTTACCTGTGTATATCTTCTTGCCCCTCCTCTACAGCCCCACATTGGTCATCAGCATTCAGTCCCTACCTGTTATGAGAGAAAATTAATGTCCTACAGCAGACAGGCCTGTACTGCCCCCACCATCACCCATGGAAAAGTCTTCCACAAAGATGGCAGTAAATAACCACAATCACCAGCACCACCTGTGCATGCGCATACATTAAGCCTATACAACAATGATACCATTATACCTTTACAATAGAGATAGACTATGATTTCCAAATCCCCCACCAGCTGGCTATGTTGGCTGATGGGGGTTGCAAATCAGTAACATCTGGAACGTCTCCTGTTCCTCATTCTTGCTTTTATGAAGGAGGCCCTGGCACTTACTTTTGTGGGGGTTTTCTGTGGTGGTAGCAACATACAGTCAGATGGCAGAGTTCAATAGTCTTCCTGTCTCTCCTAATGTTCCTAATTCTCCATTTATTTAGGGACAGCTTAACTTCCTGCTAGTCTTCATCATTTTTCCTCATAGAGAGACTGATTTGTTTCCTGCAGGGCAAAATTAAGTGCTGATTCTGTATTGCCTTCACAGCGAATGGAGATTGCAAGGGAAGGAGCCATAAATGCAAATCAATCAAAATACATCAGATAGGGAGGAAGAGAGGAAAACAGAGCGTATTTCATCTAGTTTGGGAGATTTGTGGAAACTACAGTGATTCGATCTTATGTATTACCTGAGAAATTGATTTGGTTTGTTACAGACAAATGTCAGCCTTAATATCTGTTTCCAATGAATTCCAACGTTATGGGATTTGATGACTTGACATGTGAAATGGATGCTTCTGGGTTTCTGTTCCAGTTTTTTTTTTTTAAAACGAGACATTACTTTCATTTTATTATTCTTCACTGTTCTTACTTTCTCTGCTTGAAGGAGCAGGTTATGTGTGTGCGTGACACCCATTCCTGTCTGGGTAAATTGCCAAGACCATGTTTTCCAAAGGATGATACTGTCAGTTGACAGCTGCTCAGTTGCATGTTCTTTGGCTCTTTCATATCAGCGAGTTTTAGCAGACATAAAATGGGTACAGGATTCCACTCTAGCAGCTCAATCCATTATATCTATGACACTTGCTTCTAGGGTAGTTAGGTGGGAAGTGGGCACCATTCTGCCTCAGGCAGAAAAATGCCTTAGGCTAAACCTGTGAATATAGCAGGGGTTAGAGTTATGCAGACTTCCAGATGTTGTTGGACTGCAGTTCCCTGCCTTCCTCACAATTAGAGCCATGTCTGCACTACACTGTTATATTGCTATTATTCTACTTTCAACATCCTGTGGAATCCTGGGGCTTGCAGTTTAAGAAGGAGCATTTAGAATTCTCAGCCAGAGACCTCTTTGGACTCAGTAAACTACAAACCCCAGAATTCCACAGAATGTTGAAAGTGGAACAATAGCACTGTAACAATGTTGGGTGGAAATGGCCTACGTGTAATGACTAGGGCTCTTGGGAATTGCAGTCCAACAGCATCTGCAGGTCCACCCCTGGTGTATAGGCATGCAAACAATTTTGTCTTAAACTAGTCTGCCTTGTACTCTGTAGCTTCCAAACATAGATGCACATGGTACCTGTCATAAAAACCACACAGTTCAAAGTCTGCCTCCTCCCACACCCACATATTGTATACTGACCTTGCATGAAGCAGCCTTAGAAGACATGAGAATTGAAGAAGCATTGGAATACATTTCACAGGAGTACAATGTGGATGTCTCCAGCACATAGGACGAAAAAAATTAGAAGCAGTTGTGACCTCTGAAAAATTTTGTGGTGCTCCCGAGGGATCTTGATTGACAAGATGAGTTGATTTAATCTAATCTGGTGAAGAAAAGAAGTAAAACATGTCATAGTTAAAAATAAACACAAACATCTCAGCAATGGTCTGCTTCAGATGTATTTCTCACAAAGCAGAGATGAGGTGGTCATCCTGTCTCAACTGTGTCAGACTACAGATCTCACAAGATGAAAAGTTCTTCCATTGACAAGAGCAACAAATGTTACACATGCAAAGCTAGCATATCAAGGAAAAAGCTGGGTTGGAACCTATAGCTCAATGGTAGAGCAGTTGCTGTCAGGTCTAATGCACAGATATCTAGGTAGGATCAAGAAAGATTCTTTTCTGAAACTGAGTATCATTCTGTGTAGAGAGAGTAATAAACCAACTGACCAACAGGTCAGTTATTTAACCTGTTTCTAGTTTCTATAAATAACAGGTCAGTTATTTAACCTGTTTCTAGTTTTCTGGTGACAGGTATAAGAAGCACATGGAATTGTTTATTTCATTTTTATATCATTATAAAAGTTTGCAAAAAGAGATTTTCTGTGGTGTTGATTGTGTTTCTATTGTTTTTTAGAAAACCAAATCCAAATCTGGATTAGCTGCTAACTCTAGTTGGACCTGGTGCTGATCTGTATCCCTACTAAATAACAGAAAGATTTGTCTCAATTAAAACAAATATTATTTTGTTGTTGTTGTTGTTGTGTGCCTTCAAGCAGGCAACCCTACTATGGGATTTTCTTGGCAAAATCTCTTTATTTATTTAGATATATCTGGAATCCTGAAGCTTCTAGTTTTCTAAATGCATAGATTTTCCCACTGTTCCTTGTATGGAGGATCCATCCTGTCCATAAAATCCTACTTACAGTCTCTGATACCACACTCTAGGCACTGTTTACCTTCCTCTCCCCTTTTGATCTTCCACCCACAAATTTTTAGGAGTAAAAAGGTTTGCCTCATGCTGCTGCCAGTTGTTCACTGGAGCTTGTATGGCACAATTTTGTCATATTCCAGCTCTGGCCCATTTAAGACCAAGAGAGACTTTTCCCCCCAATAGAGTGTGACCCAAAAGTTGATTTTCAGGTCAGTGTAGTTAAAAAGAGGTCTACTGTGGGTCTAACATGTCCCTAGGAGGATGAAGGTATTTGGGGGAGTGGACAGTAGGATGACCCACTGAGGTCAGAACTGGATGTAATTCCAGGCCTCTCCAAGGGTTCTTTTAGTGTGGGGCACTGACACACATTACTGCTTTAGCATAAGCTTTACTTATGGCAGATGGTAAACAGCATAGAAGTATTCCAGTCCTGATAGGGTCCACCATCTTCTCATAGCTAGTGAGAGATTTGGGCTCCCTCCTCCCACAATTCTATCCCATGACCAAATTCAAGTCCCCATATGGACAAATGGGGAGCTCTTTGGCTGAAGTGTAGCCCCAAAAGTGAGTCAATGGAAGATAGATTCCTAAGGATTATCTAATGCAGAAGCAAAGCAACTGGAACTGTTTACATGTGGTCCATTTTCCCCCAGTAGCTATGAGAACTGTACAAGCAGATTACCAACAGAGGAAAATTCACTTCCCCAATCCATTTCCAGTCTTCATATTGTTTTTCCCCAACCTCAAAGTGCAAAGCAAATGCAAAAAGTATTTAGCAAGGTCAGTAATACAAATTAACTCTGGACTACTGTTAATGTTTGTCCATGATGCTAACAAGGACTACAGAACCCATCTGTCTGGCAGCCAAAGCCCAACTCATTACTTCCCCTACCCCCCTACAGTTACCTTCACCTGTGGAATTTTTCTCAGCAGCTACTTAGGTTTTATTTTGCATTCCTTTATCCACATAGTTTTGCTATGCTAATACTTTTTTGTAACTGTCATTTTTGTAAACCACTCTGAATGATGAAGTTGGGAAAAAAGAGGTGTGAAATAAATGATTATGTACACTCAGCACTCCACATTTGCAGGTTTCACTTTTGCAGATTTGATTATTCATGGATTATTCGCTGTCACCTCTGCTGCTTCCCTGTGCCATTTTTAATACAGGTTGCAAGCCTCATGAGACTTAGAAACACTGCCAGTAAGGCTAGGAAGTCCCTATTAAAAATGGTGTGGGGCAGCATAGAGGTGGCAGTAAGCCCCACCAGCCAGCCACTTCTGCCTTGTGAAGGAACCCTAATGCCTCAAAGGAATCCATGGTGGGTTGAATATGGTGATCATACTTTTTGTGGGTGTTAAATATGGTTTGGGGGGAGCCTAGAGTTATTCATGGTTTTTCCTCTTTCACGGGGGCCCTGTGCTTCTAACCCTAGTGAATGTGATGGGATGACTGTACTTATTTTATTTTAATGCATTTCCAGTCCTTTTCTTCTGTGTCAGCATGGTGATGGTGGGGAGGTTGACCCATCCTTGCAAAGCCTGTGACAATGGAATGCAGATCCAATCAGCCTTTTAAGGTGTTAAGTACAGTCCTGGTGGCGGAATGTATGTGCACCATCTAAGGACCAGCCTAGCTAAATATAGTTTGACTTCTCATCAGATTTGCCACCACATCACAACAACTATATACATGAGGACAATACAGGAAGCTCCCACCTATTAACGCCCTGTTATCTGATGACTCACTCTTTTGATGCTTCCAAAGTAAGGACAAGTTCCATTAATTTGATGAAGATTCAACTCTTTCATCAGTTCTTCTTGCCTATGAAAGCTTGCTTGGAACCACTTGCACATGCACACTATTTGCAAAATAAGCTGAGAGGGGGAAGAAAGGGGCTAAGCTGGCTGAGAGACTTTGAAGCAGTGTACACGCAGTCGGTCTCAAGTGAGCCTCCGTAAGTCCTTCAGGCTCCCTGCAGTACAGTACATGGGTTCTGCTTTTCAACCAATCCTGTTTTCTGACTGTGTTCCAGTCCCTAACCTATCAGATAAGTGGGGGAAACCTATATGGAATCCTTATTCTCTGTAAAATCATCAATCTATGTGGTGTTTAAGATAATCCCCTACCCGTGAAGATAATGGAAAGGAGGTGTTCATCATCCCTTTATAGGTTAAAGATTGCAGATATAAATATATTTCTCCTGAACAAAAATCTGCGGTCTTTATATATCTCATGTTGTAATTATGTCAGTTTCTCATTAAACTCTAGTGTTTTGCTGGGAATTAAATTGCCCAAGGGGAGTGGGGATGTCTTGCTTGGTCTGGAAATGATTTATAATGTGGAATACCAGAGTTAAATCATACTGATATGACTCTAGTCTACTCCTGATTATGAGTGAATTAAAAGAGGCCTTTTTTTTTCTCTCACAATCCCTCTTGTGGTTAAACTTTCATGCTCTATGCTACATTTTGAACATAAAGGTGCTCACATAGATTGCAGAACATAGGTTTCAGGAAATTGTATTCTCTTATATCCCTCAGTGAAGACTTAAACTTTGATCTACTCTCTTGCTTCAGTAAAACAGTGGGAGCTAAATTCATTAGTGAATTAGTGAAGTTATAGTTTGTATCTCTTATGGCCTTTATCTTGTCTAGAGATATCTTTGAATTAACATCAAAGAGCTCAAGTCCATGAAAACTTTCTTACATAAAAGAAAATTGCCAAGGAGTTTCAGAAAAATGAGGAAACTGATCCCCTGTCAAACTATACATAAATTCTTTAATTTCATGTCTTTTCAGAGTTGAACAGCATACTTCTGAACATGCATTTTGATGATCTCAGGGACTTCAGACTTTTACTGTCTGTCTCTTTGTTCTAACCCACTGCTTTCAAAGCAAAATTGGATGTAAGACTCTGTGGTGAGCTGGCAGTCAATAAAGAGCCTTGTCTTTAGAAGGGACTGAGTTTCTCTGAGCAAAAGGCTGAGCATCCTCAGTTTTCAACTTTGTCGGAGTTATGTTATCAGTGGGCTTCATAGAACAATCTGTTAGTGCAAAGGGACAGAGTCCATGGTTGCTGTTATACAAAGTACAGTGATTATCAAGTGATGATTTAATTGATAGTCAAGTGGTCCTTGAAGCCACATTCTCATTTCTCTGGGGGAAAAAAAAGCACCTAGGGAACCAATGACTTACCATGCAAATGTGTCAGATCTCCAGCAGTTCTGCCTAGACCCTGCTGTTCACACATTTGTTGTTATTGTTCTATGTCTTCAAGTTGACTCTGACATATGGCAATCCTATCGTAGGATTTCCTTGCCAAGATTTTTTCAGAGGTGGGTTGCCGCTACCTTCTTCTGAAATATAGCCCACAGCACTTGATACTCCCTGGTGGTCTCCCGTCCCACTACTAACCAGGCCTGGTCATGCTTAACTTCAGAGATCAGGTAGCGTCTGGTGCCTTCAGGGTATTTAAGCCACTTGTTTCCACATACCTACCTAAAAGAATGAGGAGGCAGAGGTGATCAGAACCTCCCTGTTCTCAGTGAAATTAATTAACACTGGCAGAAGGGGGAGCTCACCAGAGGGTGGCAGTTATGCCATTCAGAATCATAGAATACAGATGCTATCTCTCAAGAGGCCCACTCTGAGTCTTCCTGGCAACTTCCTTGAGTTCCTGCAGCACTTCACATGCCAAGATCAAAGGCTTTCTTTCCTTGCTGTCTCATGGGCTTCTTGGAATCTGTTCCCACTGTCACGGTATGGAGTGAGAACAGTTGACTGAGGGGCATCATTTGCTGTGGTGAACACACCATATGTGGATATTTCTTATTTTGTTAGTATACTATCTTTCCAGCTGTAGGCTCTTGAAAGGAAGACTAGCACAATAAGATAAAATAAATCCTAGCCCTGGGGAAGATATTGCTGGCCTGCAAATCAATTAATGAAGGCAGGCTTCATTTAGTAAGCCAAAAGTTATTTGACTGTAGACTGCTGGAAAATAGATGAGTTACATCTACAACTTTAATGTTTGTCAGTGAAGGAAAGACTCAAGGCAGCTGGAACAAATGCTTCAGGGCCTTTGTAGCCAGGAGGGGCATGATGATGGCGGCCCCTCACACAGACACATACAAACTTCTTGTATTATGATGCTGTCGGGAGAGAAATTCTCCTTGGAAGGCTGGTAGCATTGATACCCCCACGCACTCGCAAAGCCTAAAAGGGATTTGGTCTGGGGCCATTTTAAAAATCTATTATTTTTAATTCATTCAATCTACATCCACCTTTTTCCTGACGCAGGATTCAAAGAAGTCTGTTCTTGGCCTGACAATATTGCCATATCCAATCAGCCATAGTGTGAATGCAGAGTTTGTATGTCTTCAGGGAGGGAAACTGTTTCTAGAATTGTTAGTGAATATTACAGGAATGTAATAACTTACTCAAAATTCCAGTTAAAATGAAACCAGACATTGAAAAACTTGCTAACTTACACTGAACTTCTAGAAGCAAAATACTAGCAATACAAGGATTACCGTGTATGCAATAGAAGCAGTGACAAGGTCACTGTGTTAAGGTTACCCCTGAACTCCAAACTAGACAGGGCCAGATCTGAAATAAGGAGGAGTTTTTCTATGTTTAGGGGAATGATTTCATGGAGCATACAGCGCATGTAAGGATATTCACTTTCCCAAAGTCCTGGTATATTGTTGCCAGCTGGATCCTTCAGTTAACAATAAAAATTAATCCTGAATCACATGTGTTGTATTTGCTCAGCAGTGGAATATACAAAATATGGTTACAGAGGATAACAGAACTTTGGGAACTGATGCTGGAAACTGAGGCATTGACTTTGTCAGTTAACATCAGCATAATTTTAAGCAGGACAAAAGGCTGATAACAGGAACAACCTTTAAAGCTGACTAGATATCAAAATAGAGGAACTTCACTTAAGAAAATCCAGAGAGAAAGAAAGAGTTCCTTTAGCGATCTTCTGACAGCTTGGACATTTAAACGGGCAGTACTCTCTGTGAATTGAGCTGTCCTACAAAGTGGAGCGGGGAAGAGATGGGGAGGCACTATTCAGGGTCCTGAAACCTTTTCCTATTTACAGCTAGAGGGGTTAGAAAGACTAAACTGTCCAGAGATATAAAAGAATAAAGAATTGTCTTTCACTTCTGTTACATTTGTTTGGTGTGGGCAAGACTTGACCTCTTGTAACCTATTTTACTGATCAGAGAAATGAACTCTAAGAAGATCTTTTAGGGGACTAGATTCTAGAAAAAAGATTGGAAAAGAGATAACCACCTTTGGGACTAGAAAAAATTAAAAAGGAGACAGCTTTGTCTGTCTTTAGGAGACTTGAGACCATTACAAAGCTTTATGTTCTGAAGACATTAAAGCCCTAGGAAAAACATAATGGTATTATAAATGCATGTTGGGTATCCTGACCAAATTAAGAAGATAACAGAAGATTAGAGAGGCAGTGAAAACTACACTGTGAAGAGCCATTAGTAACCTCATATAACTGAGAGGTTGATTAGTATATATTTTGGTGGTTCCTTCTGTCATCTTTTGGCTGGTATTTTATTTTTTTGTGTTTTGCTGCCACAATAGTCAGTATAACCGTGTAACGTGAATAGATATGCATGCATACATAAGCACATAATTCACACACACAATAATCATAAAAATTGCCAAAGGAAAAAATATATTGTATATTTAACTATATTTGATTCCTTATTTTAATGGGTGTAGAAATAAATACAGGCCTTCCCCTGGGAAATGAAGTCTTCTAAGTATGAAAAAATTGGTTCCTTAACGTAGATGTTCCTTCTAATATTGCTCAGAAAGCTGTTTAAAAAAACAGAAGTTGCCAAGAGCTGCCAGGAACCTGTCAAAGAATTTGAAACTGAAAAGGGCACCGAGGTGAGATGGGATGGGAATTTTGATTTTCATCGTGCATTCCATCTTCCTTGGCATCCATCCACTATGTGTTCCACATATTAGCAACTCTCTTGTCATCCAGTGAGGGAAAATAAAATAAATTTAAATAAATTATGCTGAAGAGTTCATGGATTCTTGCTACCCTCATTGCTTAGCTGTGGTTTGCTTCAAAAAAGGTGTCTTCTTTTTTCTCAAGATGCTTTTGTTACAGTCACTGCTACTGCATCCACAATTAAATATTCTTTCTGCTATTGTATCCATATGCACACGTGCACCTATACACACATACACATATGGGGGAGAGAGAGAGAGAGAGAGTGTTAGTGTGTGTGTGTATACATGTGTCAGTCCAGGACAATGCTGTTAGAAAGTATACAGGAGGTGGTCTGCTAGTACCGTGTTTCCCCGAAAATAAGACATACCCATAAAATAAGCCATAGCAGGATTTCTAAGGATTTGCGCAATATAAGCCATACCCCGAAAATAAGACAGGTCCCGATCAGGTCCCATTCTGTGGTAAGTTTCTGAAGGGAGAACCCAAAGAGTTCCCACACAGACTTCATTTTAGAGGGTCTCGGAAGTGCAAAGGGAGGTCCAAAGGGGGAAGGTGGAACAGAGTCAGGAGAAGCGGCAAGAGAGGAGCCCCCGAATATTCCCAGGTGTGGGAGACGAGCCCTCTCCTCAGGGCAAAGAGCGGGGAGGGGAAGGCCGAGCCGAGAGCCTTACCTGGCTGTAGCATCTCCCCGTGAGGGCTGGAGCCAAGAAGGAGCCCCGCAAGGAGCCAAAGCCAGGCACCGGCCTGGCGGAGCTGGCGAAGCCGCAGCTCTGCGTGGCCGGCCCAAGTAAGAGGAGGAGGCGGAGGCGGCCGGAGAGGCTGAGGGAGTTGGCGCGCGGTGAGGATGAGGCAGAGGAGACCGCGGGCCGCAGAGGGGGCAAGCAGGCCTCGCCGGTCTGGCAGCAACTGTTACAGCTACAGCCGTAGCCCCGTAGCAGCGCGCCCGGCACCCAGCACGTCCTGGCCATGGAAGACGGAGGCGGCCCTGTTGACGTCATTGCGGTTGTCTTCGCCCCCTCAGCTGCTACCAACCGAGCAAGGACTTCGGGCACATGCGCGACGGTGACGTTGCAGAGCCACGTCAGGAGGAGGCGGTGACATCCCAGGCGGAGGCCCGCTCCGGCCTGCCCCTCTCACATCAGGCCGAGGCTGAGGCCTAACCTAGCCTGAGGTAATGGAGAACGGGGCGGAACGCCTGGCGTGTGCCACAGGAGGCTGTGCGAGGAGGCCTTGTAATGCTGAAGGAACGAAAAGTTTCGATTCTCTTCAGAGGAGAAGAATCACTCCTTTCCCGACTGAGGTGGTCATAATCAGAACCATGGGGTTGGATAACACTCCCTTCCCACAATTTAGGGGAGGGATTGGCAACTGGAACCCACTAGAACCCACTAGCTCTCATTCCCTTTTACCTTGCCATGAAAAATATTACAAAAATGGTTTTAGTCATCTAGGAAGAGGTTCCATTTGCATATCATCACAAGGGGAAAGTGAACAGTTGTTATTTCAGAGTCCCAGCTGGAGGGCATAATATGGGACGCTGCTCCGCGTGGCAACGGACTTACCCGGCTGCCAGTAAGCTCCGTTTTAGGGTGTTTTCGTCTGTCCCCCCACATGCGGAAAGGGACACCACCCTAAAACGGAGCTTACCGGCAGCCGGGTAAGTCCGTCGCCATGCGGAGCAGCGCGAGCTTGCTGCTCCGCAGTCCTGCGGCGTCCCAAATGGCGGCTTCCAGTTGGTGGAGACTCTCCCCCAACCGGAGAAGCTCGCCAGCCAGAAGCCGCCCCCAGCAGATCTGCCATACTTAATAAAAATAAGACATCCCCTGAAAATAAGCCATACTGTGTCTTCTTGAGGAAAAATAAATATAAGACGGTGTCTTATTTTCGGGGAAACACGGTAGCTGTTATTCCAGTAGCAAGGCCATTTCCGCACTAGACTCATATAGCGTTATTATTCCACTTTCAACATCCTATGGAATCCTGAGGTTTGCAGTTTAGGGAGAGGCCTTTGAGGCCCCTCCCTAAACTGCAAACCCCAGGATTCTATAGGATGTCGAAAGTGGAATAATAACGCTATCAGAGTCTAGTGCGGAAATGGCCCACGAGTCAGTGTAGCGTAGTGGTTTGAGAATTGGACTAGGAATTTGGAAGGCCAGGGTTTGAATTCCTGCTCAGTCATGGAAATCCACTGGCTAACCTTGGTCAAGTCTTATTCTCTTAACATTAGAGGAAAAGTGGCAAACCTCCTCTGAATAAATCTTGCCAAGAATATGCCGTGATAGGTTTACCTTTAAGATTGCTGTAAGTCAGAAACAACTTACAGGCACACAGCAACAACAGATTTTTCTTTTTAGTTGGGTTTTTTTTTTTAATGTAGAACAGGGTTATAATATCCCCCCACCCCATGCACACACCCCCAAAGTTGCTAGTTGCTAATAATCCTGGAAGGATTGGCAAGAATGCAACTGGTTCTTACAAAGTCAACTTTTTCACTTTCTTTTTGAAATTCATTTTCAGTACTAGTGAGATGCAGGTTTATAATAATCCACTATATAAAAGTGAATGTTTGTCTGTTTGTCCGAGTTGGCATATGATTGGCTGTGTGAGGCGAGAAGACCTCATATGATCGGCTGGCTGTGAAGATTCCATGGAAACCTCGAGTTGGCAGTTTGGGGAGGGGCCTTTAAAATTCTCAGCCGGAGAGCTCTTGGGCCTCAAGCCGGTTGCTATGGAGATGAGGCCTACCATCAATAAGGATGCCAGAAAATTTTGGGAAGGCATATGTGAGAAAAATTAAAGTGACATACACAACATAGTTACAAGGTCTTTTTGCCTCACACAGTAGATTGTATGGGTTCCTTATGTGAGGAATCTTAAAGTTGAAATTCAAAGCAAAAAATGCTTGCAGAAAAACATAAAGCCATTGCAAAAATTCAACAGATAGCAAAAAAATCCAGTACATCAGCTTTGCCAGAGAACACAGATTAGATTGAGGACTATGGGGGAAAGTTACAGGTACTGGAATAGGCTGGTTGCTATGGAGACGATGCCTAGCAGCAAGGAGGATGGTAGTGTATTCCTACAGGAACCTAAGCTTTGTATGTTAACAACTCTGAATAAAGATAGGATTGGGGAATATGGGGAAAATTTATAGGTACAGAAATAGGCTGGTTGCTATGGACAGAAGGCCTAGAGGCAAGGAGGAGGACAATGTACTCTCTCAGGAACCCAAATTGTGTATGTAAATGACTCTGAATACAGATTGCATTGGGAAGTATGGAGCAAAGTTACAGGAAATGGAGAAGACAGTTTGGTGAGTTCTTAAGAGGACAATAAAAACCCTGGGCAATGCCAGGTAGATACACTAGTGTATTATAATTGTGATTTGGTAAATACATTTTTGCTACCTTCCAGTTTAATTAGTTGCTTTATAATCCAATTGATTGCTTTCTAATTTAACTTTTCTCACCACTCTCATTAAAGGGAATGTCCCTTCTCTCCCTGAAGTATGGTTGTTGTCTTTGTTTCCAACTTATGGCAACCCTGAGGTGAAACTATCATGGACTTTTCTGGGGCTGAGTGTGTGTGAGATGCCCAAGGTCTCCCAGTGGGTTTCCATGGCTGAGCTGGAAATCAGACCCTAGTCTCCACCATGCTGGCTCTTTTCTGAAGTATTATTCTAATGCAATTGTGCGTCTTGTTTGCTTTTTAATAAGTAAAAGGGTGTATTGTTTTACCAGCTAAAAATAATGGCCATTCCATTATAAGATATCCAGCTACAGGGGCTTTTTCAGGAAGAAAATGTTTCCTCAAGATTCCTAGTTGTAAAACACTAATTTTTGCTGTTAACTGTGTAACTGTTTGGAATCACCCACCAAAAAGCATTAGGTATACATTTCATTTCAGGCGAGATCTATCACAGATAGGATTATGATTAGGGGAAAATACTGTTCAAGTTTGGATGAGATAATCAGCCCCAGATGTATAACCTGTATTAAAAATGTATGGAGTGAATTTTTTGGAGGTGTTTTTTTTTACTACATGCAGGTGAAAAACCATTGACATTACCCATGTATTTTGAATAATCTGTGCTGAATACATTTTCACTTTCTGCTACTGTTCATACATTTCAAAATTTTGTTGCCTGCTCTGCAAAGTGAAATTTGCAGAGTTTTCCTGACTGTGGACACCTGACATGAGATTGTGTGTTTTTTTGTGTGGAATAGCACTTTTTTGTAGTGCAGTGGGTGGATTACACAGCAAGAGACATGATAAATGTCATGGTCAGTGGTCTTACTAGAAGTTATCTAGCTTACAGAGAGGTTACAGTAGTTAATAGATTTGAAATTATGTGCTGGTAAGTCTGACACTGAGTCTTTAATTTAATTGACCTCTCATAGATACTGTCTATAAAGTGGAAAATATTTTTGTCTGTAAAATCCCACTGCTTCATTGTGAATAAACTTCAACTGTTTATTCTACAGTGAACAGAATAACTATTATAATTGGAATTGGCAGAGTGATCCATGGCATTAAATGTTTCCGCTGCCTAACTGAAACTTCTAAAGTCGATTTAAAATGAGTTTTTTATTCTTTGGATATATTTTTTTTATTACAAGTTAGAAAGATCAATTTAAAAAAATGAGTCTGTGGCTAATTCCATTGGGATTTATGTCATATCCGTGCTTTTATTAATCAAGGCAAGAAATTATTTTAACTGAAAACCATTAAAGTATTTTAAGGCATTAAGGATATTCAGTCCTCCTTTTGATTAGCTTTGCAAGTCAAGCTTTGAGCAATTCTTGTTTTGTTTTGTTTTTTCCTTTTAAAAGTAAAACTGTTCGGTACTTGTTATCAGGAAAGTAAATATCCTTTGGAAACACTGAATGGCAAAACCTGAAAGAGGATGTTTGCTTTAGATACAGCTACCATCTTCATATTAATGATATATCCCAACCACAAAAAATAAGCTTTGACTATCTTTGAGGAGCTGGATCTGCCTGTGTCAGAAGCCTTTTTTAATCTTTAAAATTTCAACAAGTTTTTCGGTATACATAATTCCCAGGTATGTTAATGTTTTTGAGTCAATGTTGAAACTTGTTTTTTTACTGTAACAAAACCTTCTTACATTCTTACACAAAACAACTCTGTTTTTTTTATAATTAATTTGCCAGGCCACTACTTCTCTGTATCTCTGTAGGTCATATGATACATCTAAGCCTTCTTTTGCATGATTTGAGATAAATACAACAGTATTACCAGGAAGTATATTTAAAACATATTGTGATCCTCCAGTTAAGATGCCATGCGTATTTGGATTACACTGGGTATTTTCAGTTAGTGATTCTGTAATAAAATCGAAAAGAAACTATGACATTGGACACCCTTGTTTCATGGCTTCATTTAAATTTAACTTTCCCTTGTATCATATTTGTTCAATCTTGTTTACTCTTAATCTTGTATCATATTTGTTTAATCTACATTCTTAGAAGCACCCTTTTCTCTAGGTAGCTTGCACATTAGAGAAAGAGTCATCCTTTTGAAAAAAAACCCAATCCATTAATATCAAGTTCTAAAATGTTTTGTGGCTGTAATATAAGACTTTTTTTTTAAAAGAAAACCTTTTAAATTATAATGGCTTCTTAATCATAATGTTTAGAGAAATGCTGAATAATTAGGTTACCCAATTAGGTCAGAATAAGCAAATGTCCCCTGCAGGTGTTATTAGACTGCACCTCCTATCAGCTCTCTGCAGCATAGCCAATGAGCTGGAATTATGAGCGTTATACTACAATAAGAGAGCCACAACTGATCTGTCCCTGGATTAGTTTGTGCTTACTATTCAGCCTTTTACACTACAGTGGCATGGGAGATGAAGAGTGAGCCATTTAATCAGATAACCTCATTACCGACAATTTATCTGAGGAAGGATTACAGTTTGAAAGGGCCTGAAACACATTAGAACAAGAAATGTTTTTTTCTACCTCATTTTTAAAAAAAATTGTTGTCCAAAATCCATTTTGTTTAAATGACCAACAAGCTTAAACACAAACAACTACTGTTTTCTAAGTAGCTGTGTCGTGAAATTTTAAGATCAGTGGGTAAAGCCTACAAGGGCATTGCACGGTCTGCACCCAAGGGGCACCAGCCCTGAATTGATTTCTCCGTGCCCCAGATCCACACTCATAAGTAAATGAATGTCTACGTCTGGGTGTTTGTGCACATTTGTAATTATGTGCTTTCAAAGCTTCTGGCTTCAACTGCTGAAAATAAAAGTAAACTGCATCCAAGATGACAATTTAAAACACTCTATTGTTAATATGCTTAAGTGGATTATAATGTCATGTATTTTCCTCTAGAATGAGACCATGTAGTGTTAAGATCCTAAGTCTGTGGATCCAGAAGTTCTCCCATATATCCAAAGTACTTGAAAGAAATGGCACCTCAGTTCCAAACAGATCAGAGAAGCTGTGGCATTTCCAGTTAAGGTGCTTAGATACTGGCTGCTCAAGCTTCCTGGCCAGGATTGCAAACTCACAGTCCCTGAAGTGTGTTCACAAATCTTCAAACTGGATATCAGTGTCATATCTTTGCTCCTGTGAGCAAAATGCAGGGCAAGGGAGAGATACCAGGGAAAGGCAATATGAATCACAATGGAAGGAGAAGGTGCTGAAGAGAGTGCAGAGAGATTGAGAGACAGAGAAAGATGTGGGATGGAGACAAAATCAGAATGAAAAAGCAGACTGGGTGTAGACTGACAGAAAAGAACTCTCTGTGGCAGAGCTGCCTGACTAGCACTGATAGATAACAAGCACTTCTGTCATGTACTCAAAAGTAGCTTGGTGGTTCACTTCATTCTCTTGCATTCTTTAAAATTTGACTTTCCACCCTGATGGTGTTAGATGAATACTGGTTTGTGGCTTTCAATTTCCTCCATAACTAATACAGGAACAATTAATGTAAATCATCCTGATCCACAATGTGAAGAAACCTTTCCCAATAGTTGATTTACCTCCCTGTGTCTCATCACTGGGCTTTAGGGACTGTGATTATGTGTTACCTGCA
Source organism: Ctenosaura bakeri (assembly GCA_948474755.1). NCBI lineage: Eukaryota > Metazoa > Chordata > Lepidosauria > Squamata > Iguanidae > Ctenosaura > Ctenosaura bakeri. The sequence goes on along the minus strand of CAOLHI010003950.1, from coordinate 1,213 downwards.
ACTGGGAAGCTTTCATAGTTCCCTCCTCTCCCCTTCTTTCTTTCTCTCTCTTTCTCTCCTTCACACACACACCACACACACACACATCCCTACCTGTCCCTGCTTCCAGTGAGAAATCCTTCCTTGTAGACTTTGCTTGCTGTTGTGTCATTCCCTGCGCTAGGTGAGGTGACACCCACAACGTTGGGGAATGTTTGCTTAGCAGAGTGGAAGAGAGCAAACAGCTGCCTCAGTTCCTCCATCCCTTGCTGTCACTGGCTGCAGCACTATTCTGGGGGAATGAGTTGTAGTTAATATTTTCTTTCTACAGCTGGAAGAGGTGACAGAAGGGGTAAGAAGAATGATTGGATAGCAGGAGCAATTTTTATTTCACAAGGAGACAAGGAACTTAGTTTAGAGAGAGAGAAGGGTGGATAATGCATGAAAAGACATGATAGAGGTTTATGAAATCACATATGGTGGGGAAAACTGGCTATAAAATGATTTTGCTTTCCCTCTCACAGGCATAGTGGATGATTAATTGAAGCTAAATAGTGTCAGATTCTGGACAGATCAAAGTGCTTCTTCACACGGCACAAGATTACTTTTTAGCTTTCATTAGTTATGGTGATGGCCACTGATGTATATGGCTGGAAAAGGGGATTAGTAGATATCACGGGTGGTTGGGGAGTGGAATAAGGCCTTCAGTGGTTATTATGCTGGCTACATGTTGTTTGCCACCCAACCCTCGAAATGATGAGATCGCACACAGAACTTGGGTTGAACTAGGGCAATTTATTAATATGTCTAATTAACATAAAAGGAGAAGTGAACTTGAACTTACATGAACTTGAACTTGAACTTTTGACCTGAGAAAGGGAGGGTCAACAGCATGTTCGGACTAGGGCAAGAGTCAGGTCCCGACCATCTTCCCTAGCCTGTTGAGCGAGTTACCGGACCCCAAAGGCAACCATGGAAGGTGCATTAAGGCTTTGGCCAGCGCTTGTCTGGAAGGTGAGCCCCAACGCCCATCCCCCCGCCGCTCAACGAGTGGGGTGAGCCCAGGGCCCTCCTCAAGGATAGGACTTATCCTACACCAAAGGGGTGCCATAGGTACACGCCGAACCCTAAGACCCCCCCATGTCGACCATGGATAAGGGCAAGCGTCTGCTTAGTCCTTATCCCCCAACTTCCCCTTAGAATCGAATCCAGCCCGTTTTGTAAATCCCACAAG